>APFE030442391.1:49062-93055 GCA_000404065.3 Pinus taeda | reverse complement strand
TACAAAGTCCCTAACTTGTCCCACAAAGCCTTCGCCGTAGCTTCCCCTGATACATTTAGCAATACTAAATCTGAGACACACAATCATATTGTGCTCTTTGCCTTCTGATCCAACTTCTTACATTCTACATCGGGCACTCCCATTAGTTTAGTACCCAGATCTATCGTGATCCATTGATCTTTATCCACCAACAGATCCTCCATCTTGAGTTTCCACAACTCAAAACTTTGACCATTAAATTTCTTGATCTCTATCTTTCCACTGCTCGCCATCTTCTTTCACCACTAGAATCGATCTTGTAGATCTCCCATTGAATAGGGTCTACCACAGGCCCGAGCGAAACCCCTCAACAGCAAAGGCGTCCCCTTGAAGCCAAAACAATATGATACCAAATGTAGGCTTTAACCCCATACAGAAATTACTAGCATATGAATTGGAAAACACAGAAAATAAATAATGTGAGAGAAGAACACATAAAACACATATACACAGAGGTTTTCCCCTGGATCCGAAAATAGGGACTACCAGCTTGATTTTTCATTATATTCCTTTCAATGTTATAATACATATTTATACATGTTGAAGCATCCAATACCATGGACCAAAAACCATCGCATCCAATACCATGGACCAAAAACCATCGTGTCCAAAAGACGTGCGAAAATCATGCACAAAACCATAGATTGGTCCACTCAACCTAACATAGCGTCCAAAACCAAAATTTTCCGAGGTGCTGCCTTGGACCCTATAAAGTGGGGTTATGGGTGCCCCTCAAACCCCCCGTTAACTACGTGGAAAGAATATAACACAACCCAACAGTAATCACTAAATAGTTTTTCAGGTCAACTACTCTGATCGCAATGAGAAAATCACTCATTTGTGAAAGACATGACTAGAGTACCTCTAACACTGACATACCATAGGGGCTCTGAGCTAAATCTTCAACAATGGAATAGTTCTGAGCAGCCCTAGAATTTGGATAATAATTCAATCGTTTTGATGAGACTTTCGGCATCTGAGGTATAGGTTCAACTACGGGCCTCTCTATATGAAGGGGTTCTTCAGTATCAAAAGAAAATTTAGCCTTAGAAGATTCTAGCTCTCCATAACCATGAACTGTATTTGAAATAACATTGTGAGACTTAACCATATACACATTCGATGTAGATTCCCCTTCCTGCTTTTCCCCTATAGGGGTTCCAATATTAGCATTCACACCATCAAGTAATTGTTGCCCTTGGGAAAAAGGGCTAGTAAGAACATCTTAGGAACTGGAATAACCTTGTTCGGCTAACAAGCATTAAGCATCCTAAATATTGGGGAAACTATGAGTAAGATGATCCCCACTACATAAATTGCATGAGAATTTAACCTTCTTTCTAGACTACTTCTTTCCCCACAAGTGTCCTCACTAGGTTTATTCGCACTCCCCTTCTATAACTTATCTTTTTTCTTTCCACGTGCCTTCTTCTTCCCACAAAAAGGGTTGATTTCCTTTGGGATTTTAGGACAAAAAAAATCACCGCTAAAGGTTGAGAAGGAGGAGACATTGACGACATAGTCTGTGTCATAGAAGCTGATTGTAATAACAACAATTGTAATGACAACTGTTGTAATCCTTATCCATTTACCAATATAGGCTTGAGATCCACTCTTGATGGGAGGATGAGCTCAAGGGATAAGAGGTGAAATCTCCAAGGTAGGATGAGATAGGATTTGAAATTCTTATTCAAGGTAAATGGCTCTAACAACTCTTGTAAGCTTTTGGAAGAGGAATCTTCGATATTCTTTTTTTCCCCGAATTTCTAGAATCATAGCACCCTCAACAAGGGACAACCCGCTCCGATCAAAGTAAGTGCAGAACTAAGAAACCTATTGTTTAACGTAGGTCCCTAAAGGGCCAGGGTGTGTTGGGCCTTAAAAGCATTGAAATGAAGCAGTCAAGGTCATAAACTCATGGATTTGGGAGATTCATGCTTAGGGATTTTTGTAGGGATGATGACAAGGTTTTCATGGATGTTGATTGATCCCATTTGTAGGCCTATCGACCAGATGTGACAAAATTGCCTATAGAAGATAGCCCCCTAAACCTTAAAGTAAAAAATGGAAACTCATGACTGAATTTCTTTACCTTGTGACAAGTTCGGATCAAGAACAACTTGTCAAATCATCATCTATTACAATACATTTTTATCATGATATCTTTGCTGAGGAAGGCATACCCATACGCAGCACATAAGCTAACATTACACATACAATTATTAAGATTTTGTGTCCAGTGATGATGAAGTGTGGATCCATGATTGGATGATTGTCTGTATGATCATAGACATCATGCTTTGTAATCTTGCATTAATCCTAAAATCACATCCCAAATGGATGGAACTAGATTTGGGGTCTTCTATCTTGTTAACTCAAATGCTCAATGTACAAGTACAACCATGTGAATAAAGGAGATAAATTTGAACATGGTAGACACCATCTGATTACCAGCCAATGATGTAAGTCGTTAACATACGTGAGAGAAACAATTGATGATGCTAATGGCTCTCAAGGTACAATGGTACAATATGTATGGTGTGAATGAATGAGTTGAAGTTGAACGCCACACAGAATCTATCAGTCGAAGTCTAATGATGAAAATCGGTCGCCGAGAAAAAGAAAACTTTTCATTGACGTATATAAGTCCCAAGGTACTAAAGGAAGAGTTTCTAAGTCAACTTCTTGGATAATGAGATGATGTCGATAGGAAGCAACCCATCAGAAGAGGGCCTTGATGTATCCCCCATCAATGACACGAAATAGGTATCATGATTCAAGACAAGATGACATCAATGTGGAAATGGTTCAAAATGACAGACATGGAATGAAGGCTTAAGAGTATTGTAGCAGATACCAACTGAATGACTTCTCTTAAACACATCGGTGACACTAAAGGGAGTTGGAAGCATTGACGAGAAACCAAAAACGGAGTCTCTGAAATGGTGTGATGAACCAAAAGACAAGAATATTTCCCAAACCCATAGCCATGGAGATGAAGTGGAATAGTTTCCTATTCAAGGGTGGCTCACTGCCATTAATATGTAGAATATCCCAATTTCCCAATTTCCCCAACCACTATTGGTTAGTACCTCTTTATTTTTTGACAAGCTTGAGGAGGATAAAATATGCTTGATCTGTAATTTCATCCTTCAAATGAGTCCCTCCAAGTATGTTTAATGAACCCTAAGAAGGAGTGTTTCGGTTCCGTCATGTTCAATGAGTCCATCGGTGTTTGATGTTTTTAAGAGTCCAGCGAATGTCTAATTCAACTCATTTTCCATGTTTAAATATTTTGAAAAAGAGTCCCAAAAGAAAACTCCAAAGGTTCCTTTTCATAAATAGTCTCTTGAGTCCGAAAATCATAAAACAATACTCAGGAGAACCTCTCAACCATGCTTGAATAAGGTATTATTTTTTCGTAGATAGTCTAGCTCAGTCTGGAAAATGGTTAAACTTATACTGAGTAGACGTCTTTTCATTTACTTTAACCAGTTCGAAAAGAGAATTGCTCGGAAACCTTTTCATGTTTTGGGAGCCTGAAAAGAGATGAAAGAAGACTCCATGGTGTTCCTTTTTCGTAGGTTTACATAGCCTGAAAAAGCGATATAAGTCTTCTCCTTGGTCAAAATGACATGTATCAATTCAAACATCGTCAAAGCCAATAAAACAATTGTTGTCTCACTCAAAACACCACCGAAAGATTAAAATTACTTGTTTCATGATCAAATTGAGTCATATTTATATTAAAACATTAATAAATTGATGATGAATATGATCATAAAATAGGAAAAAGGTAACTCATTTTTAGCATTTCACATTTACCTCTTGGAGAGTGAGTTCTGAGTGTTTTTTTCCCCCAATATTCTACAACTCATTGTGACTAATCCAGTGGATCATTCCAAGCATCATCACTTCCAAGTAGGAGCTAGAACCTTTCTCTTTCTTTTTATGGTTCCATTTTATGATTTCATGCTTTAGAGTGGATTTATTTTCTAAGGCCATAACATATTTTGCTCGAGCCCACAGATCTGAGGGTCCCACAGATGAGGAGATGATTGGATCTCATGTCTAGGCATGCAGGTTCGTCGTCAATGAGTTTCACACCTATCTTCTTCAGCTGGTTGCACATCTAGCTCATTATGATAGAATATTATCCATACGCAGGGATGGATTTTCGTAAAGAACCAAAATTCATGCTTCCTGATGGCGAGAAATGGGGTGCCATAGGTAAAACATTTTGACCATTTTCATATTTTTTAGGTTTTACAATTTGTTTTGTTTTTTAATGTATCCGAGACAAAAATATAGGTTTGTACACATGCAGATATTGGACCTATTCGACCTGTGGCCTCTTCTTATCTTCATCATGCAAGAGACCCACAACATGCACCAGTAACAGTATAGATTTATGCAGCAAGATGAGAGGTACTACAGGATCTCAATGTGGTCAAGGCCCTAGCATAGGTTGAGCATCACATGGAGAGGTTGACCCATGGCATAAATGAGACTATGGTCAACAAGCTCCCTAAGAGACTACAACGACATACTATTGGCTTGCATGGTCGTATCAGTCGACTATTGTGTAAAATGGCTCACATAGTGGTGTGCTATCAAGAGCACTATGATTAGTCTACTAGGAGGCTTATAGCCATATTTTGATTGCATTTATATTTTAGGTCATGTGGCCAAATGTGTCTTGGGCCATATCTTTAGTGTTTCTTATGGTTCTATTATTTCTTTCAATGTGATGTGATTCTTATTGAATTAATTTACATGTGTCGCAAATGTCTATCTAAAACATGATTAGCCAATGCATCTGTCAATGTATTTATATTTCTAGAAATGTGTTAATACTCGATGAAATCAAAATATCTCTCTAGAAGACGAACCCTCATGAACATGTGAAACATAGTTGGACTTCTAACTGAATAAACATTAGTCAATTGTAGTATTACAAGTTAAGAGTTGATTATGATAACTATATGGTGATACCATGGGAAATAACATCACATAATAGTTTGATCACTGTGTTATACTCAACAATGTTATTTGTAGAGTGACCAATACAAATTCCTAGTAAACTCACCAACTCGCCATTTGGAGCATATATAGCCCAAGCTACGGAAGAGAGGTTCTAAGTACTATGACTAGCACCATCAGCATAACCAACATATGGGTTGAGGGATGTTGACATCTGCAAACCAAATGTAAACAAGATCAACAGAAACCTAGGAAACTCCAAATGAAACACACTACAAACTCACTCAATCACACCTATCTATAGTATGTACATAGTGTACAATGCAAAAACTCAAGCATAGTATTTCTTAAGGTACAACCCATTGATAAATTGTGCCAAGGGAACTCCATAGAAATCAACTAGCTCATAGGCCCCTTTAGCAAGAACACGTTTGAGAATATATGGACCTAACGGCATTGGCTCAAAATCCCTTGATCCTAATTTATCAAACTCTTGAGCGTATAAAAAAACAAGGTATTCTTCCGAGAATACATGATGCTTGACACTCTTATCATATTGTGCCTTGACACATTTCTTATGGGCTTCATTAGCCATTGTGGCATCACACCAAGTTTCATCTAAGCGCATCAAATGTGAGAGATGTTCCTCTTCCAAGGAAGTGGCAGGGATGATTTCGATAGCAAGTTTGAGGGATGGAATTTCACATTCAATCGGAAGGATTGCTTCGAGACCATAATCCAATTAGAATGGTGTGAACCAAATAGAATTCCTAACAAAGGTTTGGTACGCCCACAAGGTTACATAAAGAATAATATTCTAGTCTGATTTGTGGACCCCTATCATATGTTGAAGCATCATTTTAAGAACTTTATTGGTTTCCTCAACTTTCCCATTTGTCTAAGGGTAGTAGGGAGTGGAACTTTCATGGAAAAGTCTCAACTTAGCAATTAGTTCAAACATCATGTGATTGCAAAAAAAAAATTCCATGATCTGTGACTATAGCCTATAGAACACCCAACCACATAATAACATAGTTAAAGAAAAATAGAGCAGTTGTTTCATAGGTATTATTAATGTAGGCATCGCCTCAGCCCACTTTGTAAAATAGTTAACTGCTACAATGATATAGCCATGCCCCCTGTCTGAGTGACGGTTACATGTCATGAAATCAATGCCCCATTTCACAAAAGGACCAATTTAAATAATAGGATATAAAGGAGTGAGCGGAGCACAAATCTTACGATCATATATCTAGCATGCATGAAACTTTTGGATGATGAGGATACAGTCACAGAATTTGTTAGGCCAAAAGTAACCAGCATGTAGGATTTTTTATGCAATGGAAGATCCAGACAAATGACCACCACATGCCTCAGAATGGAATTCATTTAAGACTTTCTTAGCCTCTTCATGGGTCAGGCACCTTAAAAAAATAGTATCGATGATGTGGCAATAAAGAGTGTCACCAATTAGAATATAATGTTTGGCTTGATATTTTAAATGTCGTTGGTCAAAGTGAGAGGTATTGTACTATAAATTATGGGTCTGGATATATATGATAATTTCTCCATACCATGAGTCAAATGACGAGATCAAAAACAATGACTCATCTGGAATAGAATCGCTAGATGTTGTTTCAAGTTTAGAATTGGGAAGGTCGCAAATTACCTCAACAAAAACTATTTCTTCGACTTGGATTTGATAAATTCCATATCAAACTCTTGTAGGATGATAATCCACTTAGATTATCCCCCCCCAGAAACTATGGTGATAAGATGTACGTCATGGGGTTGTAATCCGAAACAACCATAGTTTTCCGGAGCTCAATGCAATGGCGAAATCTCTGGACAACTTGGACAGATGCCAAAGCTAGCTTTTTGACATGGGTATACTTTAATTCGGTGTCATTAAGATTCTGACTCAAGTAATAAATAGGATGTTTAATTCTTACATCATCCTCCTGAACCAATACCATAGCAATGGTAGTAACTGCAGCAGTGAGATACAGGAAATAATCACGTTGGTAATCTGGGGGATATAACAAGGATGCCCGAACCAGTACATCTTTCAAGGCATCAAATGCCTTTTGAGTAGCATCATCCCAATGGAAGGGAACCCATTTCTTTAGCAAGTGAGTAATTCCTTTGGTTAGTTCGGCGTAGTTGTGAATGAAACTCTAAAGAAATTTAGTCTCCTTTGGAGTCGTTGAGGCTGAAGGAGGGAAGAACGTGTAGGCAGCTCATTGATCGCCTAAAATTTCAAAGGATCAATATGAATTCCTTGTTTTGATACAACAAAACCGATAATACGACCAGAGCTTACACAAAACACACATTTGTGTGGATTGAATCAAATGTTATAATGTCTACATCATAAAAAGATGGCCTTAAGATGCATCGGGTGATCAGCCCAATGTCGTGAATGAGCAGGAAAATCATCCAAATAAGGTTGCACAATATTTTTGATGTTGTGGAAGGAGTAATTAATTTCCCTTTGAAACGTAGCTCCAACGTCATTTAATCTGAAAGGGAGTTTTCTATACACAAATGTGCCCCAAGGACAAATGAATGTAGTTTTATATTGGTCCGTTGGGAGAATGTTGATTTGATTATAGCAAGATAAGTCGTCCATAAATGAAAATATATCACAACCACCACAATCATCAATAATCTGGTTGATGAACAAGGTGACATAGTTGTCTTACAGATAAGCATGATTAATGTCTTGATAATCTAGACACATGGATTGTTCTATGTTTCTTCATGACAGCAACAATGTTAGACACCCAGTCAATTAAAGGTATGGGATAGATGAAACCAACACATAAAAAAAATTCAACTTCAACCTTCATAGTGGTAGCCTTCTTAGGATGAACAAGATGAAAGTGTTGTTGAATTGGTTTAGCATCAGGATACATCTTAATTTCATGCACAACAATGTTCGGATTAACACATGGAATTTCTTCATAATACCAGGAAAAAAACATCTTTGAATTCTTGTAATAGGGCTTTATAAATCTTGACCTCATTGGGAGAGAAATACACACCGATATGTAGATTTTCGACAATGTGGGATTTAATTTAAATGTAGAGAGGAATAGCCTCTTCAATGTTCAACAAGTTCTTCTCAGAATCGACATAGTAGATGGATGTGGAATTCATAAACAACACAACAAATTAATATAAAGTTCATTAATATTGTCCTTGAAGAAATTTAGCAAGGAGGAATGATGATGGTGGTTGTCCCATGGTGCATCATCCAACATCATGATCTCCATGATGCTCTCAGTAGTTGAAAACCTAAGAGATAAAATACCAAATGATGTACCATAGTCTAAAGAAACATCAACCCAATCAATTAAAGAAGAAGGATCATAATATACCATGCAGGTTGAATAGATGGCTTCATAATCTAGCTCAATAGGGTTGAGCGGCATACTGTTACCAAAAATGTCGATATTAGATTGATCTGGTACTACCTATGGATAAACTGGAGTAGTACAAGAAGATACCATATCAATATATGAAATTGAGGTATATTTTTCAGGAAGTGAGGGAGGAGGAGTGAAAAGGTTCACAGGAGAGAGGAATCCTTAAGTAGTCCAACCCCAACACATTGATATGGGTGAGGGGTTCCCCCCATGAGAGGGACACTTCTAATAACTAAAGAATAGGTGGAAAATAAAGTGAGTTGATCAATGGCTACAATACCTCCCTTATGAGGAAAAGCGACCATTATAAAATACATGGAAACAACTGCAGCCATGGCATAGACCCACGTACAACCCGCTAGAAGATTGTAATATAGAGGTCTATCGATAACTTTGACTTCTACTGATACATTTTTTTCCACATAATTATACCTGTAGAGAATTAAAAATCCCATACAGTTTATAAGCCCTTCCATCAAAATCTTTCTGGGTGGTTGGTGACTGACTTAATTGCAGAGAACCAATAGCCTTCCATCAAGACATGGACATAATACAGGTTAAGGCTCCCTCTTCCACAATGGAATCATGGATATTCTTAACATGAAAAATAACTTGGATCACGAAAGCTAATTGAGTCAGAAGTCGAAGTGTATGGTTCTCATGGTTAAAAAATATTAGGCTAGAATCCAAAGGATCAATACAACCAATTGTCAAATGCAAAACCTAATTTTGGGTGGGGAAATTTTGCAACACCTCAAGAGTCGACATAGTTGATGGCGCCTGAGCTAGATCCTCAATTGTGTTATAATTTTGAGTAGCTATTGCATGAGGGTTGAGTGTCGATTTATGGATAATGCCCTTGGGAGGATTAATCCTTAATTCAGTGGGACCGACATTTGGAGTAGGATCCGATGGAGATGCAATCAAACTGGTAGGTTGATCAATATCCTGACCATTTGAAGGATTCGCATTACTGTAGCACTTACTTCAGGTAACCACCATAACTTCATTTGTTGTATTAGACCAAGCCACTAGGTCTATGGAAGATACTTTTGTCCACAGTCGTACATTCCGTATAACAAATTAGTGATTTTGTTGGGGAATTTAAGAATGGAAAGATGCTTACTACTGATTTGTCGCAAGCTCTTGTCTTCTCTTAGCTTGTAAGCTCTAACCATAGCTTCGATCGATATAATTATAACTTGCACAAACAATCAACACAAGCCAAATATCTATGACATCTATGTAGCATTATCCAATCACTCTATTCAATGGATCAACATAACATTGAAATATATCAATGTAAACATAACATAACACATATAGAAAAATGATATAATCTTTGTATTAATATGAAAGGGAGAAATTTTAAAACCAGAAGTGAAAGTTTATCTTTTAGAGATCTCCCAAGTCAACTTGTCCTTCCTTGCCACAATATACACCTCAAAGTCACCCTAATGCATAGGAATTATAACTCTCTTATAATCAAAGGAACAACATAAGGGTATGATTAGAATTCAAAATCCAACCTCTAGCATGTGGATGGTAGTACATATGTAGGAGAGAATGGTAGTTAGGAATTCTTATCCATTTACCAATCTAGGCTTGATATCCACTCTTGATGGGAGGATGAGCCCAAGGGATAAGAGGTGAAATCTCAAAGGTAGGATGAGATAGGATTCAAAGCTCCTATCCAATGTAAATGGTCATAACAAATCCTGGAAGCTTCTGGAAGTGGAAGCTTTAGGAATCCTTTTATTTTTCCTGAATTTATAGAATCGGTGCAGCCCAAACAAGCGACAACTTTCTCTGATCAGAGAAGGTGCAAAACTAAGCAACATGTTGTTGAACATATGGTCCCTAAGGGCCAAGGTGCACTATGCCTTAAAAGCACTGAAATGAAGCAATCAAGATCAGAAACTCAGGGATTTGGGAGAGTCATGCTTAGGTATTTGTGTAGGGATGATGACAAGGTGTTCATGGATGTTGATCAATCCAATTTGTAGGCCTATTGACCATATGTGACAAAATTTCCTATAACAAATTGGCCCCTAAAGCACAAAGTTAAAAATGGAAACCGATGATTGAAGTGCTTTACCTTGTGACAAGTTTGGATCAAGAACAACTGGTCATGTTATCATCTATTACAATACATTTTCATCTTGATATCTTTACTGAGGGAGGTATACCCATACTTAGCACATAAGATAAAATTACATGTACAATGATCAAGAAGTCATTTCTAATGATGATCAAGTGTGGATCCATGATTGGATGATTGTATGTATGATCATAGCCATCATGCTTTGTAATCTTTCCTTAATCCTGAAATTGCAACCCAAATGGATGAAACTAGATCCAGGGTCTTCTATCTCGTTTACTCGATCACTCAATGTATGAATCTAACCATGTGAAAAAGGAGTTGAAGTCGAACATGGTAGACACCATCTGATTATCGGTCAATGATGTAAGTCATTAATGGACACGATAGAAACCATCGATGATGTTAGTGGCTCTCAAGGTACAATAATGAAATCTATTTGGTGTGAATGAATGAGTTGAAGTTGAACACCACAAAGAATCTATCGGTTGAAGGCCAATGATGAAAACATATTTCCAAGAGCGAGGAAACTCTCCATTGATCTATACAAGTCCCAAGGTACTAAAGGAAGATTTTGTAAGTCAACTTCTTGGATAATTAGTTGATGTCAATAGGAAGCGATCCATCACAGGAGAGCCTTGATGTATCCCCCATTATCGACACGAAACAAGTATCATGATTCAAGATAGAATGACATCAATCTAGAACTAGTTCAGGGATGATAGACATGGAATGAAGGCCTAAGATTATCGTAACATATATCAATTGAATGAATTCTCTTGAACACATCGGCAACACTGAATGGAGTTGTCATAATTAACCCGAAACCAAAAACAAAGGTTCTGAAATGGTGAGATGAGCCAAAAGACAAGCAGATTTCCCAAACCAACAGCCACATATATGAAGTGGAAGAGTGTTGTGTTTAAGAGCGACTCACTACCATTAATAGGTAGAGTATCCCATTTTCCCAATTTCCCCAACCATTGTTGGTCAGTACTTCTTTATTTCTTAACAAACTTGAGGAGGATAACATATGCTTGATATATAAGTTCATCCTTCAGATGAATCCATCTGAGTATATTTAACGAACACTGAGAAGGAATGGTTTGGTCTCATCATGTTCGATGACTCCATTGCTTTTTGATGTTTTTATAAGTCCAACAAAGGTCCAACTCGACTCATTTTTCATGTTTAGAAAGTTTGGAAAAGAGGCGCAAAAGAAAACTCCAAAGTTTCTTTTTCGTAGATAGTCTCTTAAGTTCGAAAAGGCATAAAATAATACTCAAGAGAACTTCTTAGCCATCTTCGACTACGGTATTCCTTTTTCGTAGATAGTCTAGCTCAATCCGAGAAAGGGTTAAATTTATACTAAGTAGATGTCTTTCATTTACTTTAACGAGTTTGAAAAGACAAGTTCTCGTCAATATTTTCATGTTTAGTGAGTCTAAAAAGAGTTGAAAGAAGACTCCAAGGTGTTCCTTTTTCGTAGGTTTAGAGAGCCTGAAAAAATGATAAAAGTATGCTTCCTTGTCAAAAATGCCCTGTTTCGCTTCAAACAAAGTCAAATCCATTAAAATAGTTCTCATCCTACTCAAAACACCACCAACATATTAAAAATACATGTTTCATGATAAAACTAAGTCATAGATCAAAACATTAAAAAATTAATGATGAATATGACCATAAAATAGGCAAAATCTAACTCGTTTTTTACATTTCACATTTACCTCTTGGAGAGTGAGTTCTAAGTGTTTCTTCCCCCAATCTTTTGCAACTGACTGCGACCAACCTAGTGGATCATTCCAAGCATCGTCACTTCCAAGTAGGAGTTATAACCTTTCTCTTTCATTTCATGGTTCCATTTTGTGATTTCATGCTTTAGAGCAAATTCCATTTCTCAAGCCACAATATATTCCACTCGGGCCTGTAGATCCGAGATTCCAACGAATGAGGAGATGGGTGGATCTCATCTCTAGACATGCAGGTTCGTCGTCAATGTGTTTCACACATGTCTTCTTTAGTTAGCTACACATGCAACTCATTATGATAGAAGATTATCCATACACAGGGATGGATTTCAGTAGAAACCCAGAGCTCATGCTTCTTGATGACAAGCAATGGGGTTCAATAGGTAAAACATTTTTGACCATTTTTGTATTTTCAATTTTTACAAGTTTTTTTTGTTTTTTTATGTATTCAAGACTAAACTATTGGCTTGTACACATGTAGATATTAGACTCGCTCGACCTATGGGCTTTTCTTATCTTCATCATGCAAGAAACCCACAACAAGCACCAACAACAATACAGGATGTTGCAGCAAGACAAGAGTTACTACAAGATCTCAATGTGGTTAAGACCCTAGCATAGGTTGAGTGTCACATGGAGGGGTTGACACATGGGATAGCTGAGACTAGGGTCTATGAGCTCCCTATTTTTTTTAACATACTATTGGCATGTATGGATGTATTAGTCGGCTATTGTGAAAAATGGCTTGCGCAGTGGCTATAACAACCCTGGTGAAAATTTCATGTAATAAAAGTTAATAAAGGCAAAATAAGACCACGGCTAAGGGACACTTATTCCAATCTGAATGTTGGGAAAAGATATCCTAGTGGGCATCACTAGATTTTTCTTTTGGCTAAGGAAACTTGGCAGAGGCTAAGGCAAAGACATTAAGGCAAAAAGGCATTTTTGGCACATTTATTTATGAAAATAAAGGAAATTAGGAGAAAAGTAAGGTGAAAGGTCACAGGTTGCAGTGAGGAGGAAATTGAAGGAAAATAATGGAAAATGAAGAAAATAGAGGCCTCATTAATAAAAAGGCTTCTGAGGATCAGTTGGTAACCTTTTGTTAGTTCAAGTTTTGGAGCTCTCTCATTATTCTCTCTCTCACTCTTGGCCACTTAGATTTTTCTTGGAGCACTCTAGCTTTGGATCAAGGAAGGAAAATCAGTCAAAGGGAAAGGGAGGAAAGAAAGGATCGAGGAAGGAAAATCAGGATCAAGCAGCTTCAGCAGGAATACTTGCAAGTAACCTTTTGCATGTGTGATTTCCTAGCTGGTTTGGGCATGCATGGCTTTGCATGTTTGTGTATGGTTCTCTTGTTATCAGTGGCATGGTTTTGTCAGCTTATGACAGTGGTTTTCAGCCTAGCCTTGCCTTTTTCTAGATGCCATAGTATGTTGTGATTTTCATCTCGTTGTTGAGCTTTCGTTTATCGAATGGATTTTAGAATCTGGGGCAGAGGTGGTCTCAAGTTTCATTCCCAAAGGCCTAGGAATCCCTTGACCGTTTTGGAAAAATACACAATAAAGCTTGAGAGAGAAGTCTCATTTTAGGGCCTAGCGATCTAGTTTTGGATTGTGGTAAAGCATGAGAGACTGGTCTCGGTTTAGGGCCTAGTGATCCAAGTTTGGATTGCAATAAAGCCTGAGAGACAAGGAGATGGAAAATTCCTCAAGGATAGTGATGGATTCCCGATGGAATTCCAAGTTTGGTTCGGTTGTAATCAGAGCACCGATTTTGGTGTGATCACAATTTGATGAGGGTGGAGGTGGTTTAACCTCTGGATTCGCTTGGTTGATCTTGGATTGCTTATTCTATGAGATCCCACACTAATGCTTGAACATGGCATGAGGGTGACTGGCTAGAAGAGAGATTTGGTTCAGCCATGTCTATGGTAAAGTGGAACGTGGAAGTCCCAAACTTGGTCAGATTTTCCTATGATTTCTAAAATATAAGTTCTCTTACTTTTACACTTGTTTATATGTGGATTTAATGGCTATCACATCTCTAATATTTATATGGTTTTATAATGGCTATAAGCATGGTTATTTGGATGGTTCATGTCATGTTTATTTTTTGTATTTACTTGTAATTGGTAAATGGATGGATGCAAGACCTAATTGATGTTATAATGGTTCAATGGAGAAGGTGGTGATCCTTCTGGTTATGTTTCATAAGTTCCTTCAATCATTTATGCTCTATCTTGTATCCTAGATATGTAGGTTACATTGATGCCAAGTGTTTGACAGAATGTCAGTCCCGGTTGGGGATGCTCAGGCTTAGTCCTAAGGTTGATTTTTTATTTTTTTATCTTTTAATTGTGTCTTTGATGGATTCTGAAGGTTATAACAAGTTCTGGGCATAGGTCGGGATTCTGGGCTATAAACATGGCCCAAATATCAAGGACGTTGGCACGGGTCTGCTGAAAAAATTCCAGGGACGCTGGCACGGGTCTGCTGAAAAAATTCCAAGGACGCTGGCACATAGGCCTGTGAGAGTGAATTTGTCTTCTAGATGTTGTCTTTCCTATAGCATGAAAGTTACCAAGGGTTAAAAGGCTTAGAACATCAATGGGACTTAGGGACAGGAAATATGAGTGGTTGGCATGTCTCCTGGGGGTGTTGTTGCTGATGTGGATGGGTTTGTTTAAGGTTTACCATCGATTCCATTTCCATGGGGTCACCAAGGAAGTTGAATCCCTTTTAGTAGCCTCTCTTGTCGCATGTTTACCCCGGCTGGTTGGTTTCTTGGGTAGTCCTCAGAGGAGGAGGTGTTACAGATTGTTATCAAAGTGTGGTTGCACCCTCCTTGGGTGAAAGTGTTGGTAATGCATGTATGTCAGTTGCATGTGTGTCTCTTACACTTGCATTCCATGTGCTTGTTGCATTGCATCATCTTGATCATGATTGTAGTAAGGTTTTCATGAGGAACTTGATGTTGACTTTATGGGATGCATCTTCAAAAGTATATGATTGGTTATATGATTATATGCTTCTTGATAAAATCCTTGTATGTTAAGTTTCATTCTTTGTTGTTTGATTACATGTATCAGTCTTGTAGGTTTATTAGAATAATTGATCTATTATGCTTGACTACATGCGCTTATGGAAATGTGTAGTTGATTAGGCATTTCTTATGCATGTTGATAGTTGCATGTGGAAATGTGTACAATAGAGTGATGGTTTTTGTCATGCATGAGGTCATAGCATGGATTGTTGATATGGCCTTGCATTGATGACTACACCCTAGCTAGAATGATTTTTATGTGTTGATATATGTATTCGATATATGTCTATATGTTGTTATGAATATGTTATACATGTATCATGTTCATTTATTGATCTTGCATACAAGGTATCCTCCCTGAATTATGCTAATGTATGCAGGAAAGAGATCAAATGGCTAGCAAGGTGGTAGACTACATATAATATCCCTATGCATCAGATGGGTGACATGGTGTGGGGCACTTTTCTGATTTGACAGAGACATTGAGAAGCTTGAAGGAAGAAATAAGGAGTTTCAAAGAAGACAATGACAAAATCATGCAAGCATAAGAGAAACAAGAAGAGGTGAATGCAATATTACTTAGAGTTTGTCAAACTTGTAGTGATAGGGAACACTTCAGATCAACCATGGAAATGAGGACAAGAATAATGGGGCATATTGCATTAGGTCTCCTAATATACACATGTCAAGTAGATCTGACATGGTCAGATATGGCAAGCTATTGGACACTCTGGATAGGAGTGGTGATAGACACAGGTACTATTCTAGCTCTAGTTCTAATAGGCATAATGATTGTCATAGTTATCATCCTTACAAGAGGAGTGATAGGGGATACTTATCGGATGATATTAAGAAGGAAAAGGTACCTACCTTTGATGGACAAATTAAGAAATCGCAGGATGTAGAGGCATGGTTTCTTGGTATGAAGAAATTATTCTGATTGCATAAAAAACATGAAATAAAAGATAGTCACTTTCAATCTCAAAGGTAAAGAGGATATTTGGTGGGAAGGTGTGAAGAATGTCAAAGGGATACATGAGGAAGATTTGACTCAACATGCATTTGAGAGGCTCTTCAAGAAGTACTTATCAGAAAGGTACTATGATGATAGGGATAAGGAGTTTTATGAGTTGTGTATGGGTTCTATGATAGATGATGAGTATACTAATAGATTTTTGGAGTTGTTGAGATATGTGCCTTACCTCAAGGAGGAGAAGGCGAAGTTTTAGATGTTCATTAGTGTATTCTCAGTAGCATACAGATATCGGATTGAGTTCGATGAGCCTAGATCGTTGGAGGAGGCCATCCGAAATTTGAAACATTGTTATGAGCAGTTGAAGCACGAAGTTGAGCCTAAATATAACTTGAAAAGAAATAAGAAAGCTAAAGGAAAATGGCCACCAAAGAGGGGAAGGTCTCAAGATGAAAGTGAGAAAGAAAATGTAGCTCCTTACAAGAGATTTAATACATCTAAGAAGGAACGTGGAGAGCAGCAAGCTAGAGGAAATGGTAGGGAACAATTACAGTGTTGGATATGTGGTAAGGATGATTGTAAGAGGGATTCTTCATAGTATCAGAGTGGTATTAGACCCTAGAACTACAGTGCTCAGGAAGTGCATACAGTTGGTAATGTTGATCATAGCATTCCTCGGATCTATGCTGCTTGTGGACAACAGGCAGTCGGATCATTAGGCATCAACCATTGAGATGGACGTAAGCTTTGTGATCAAGTTGTTTATATTTTTATTGATCATGGATCTAACTATAATTATATTAATCCTAACCTCTTGGATAAGTGTGGTTTGATAAAATAATTGCATGCAGAATCTTGGTTGGTACAGTTGGCTATAGGTATAAAGAAGTGAGTTCACAATTGGGTATGAGTTTGTTCATTTGAGCTAAATGGTATGCCTATAATAGCACATTTGAATGTATTTCCATTGGGATCATATAGTATGATTTTGGGGTATGGATTGGCTATACCTTCACAGAACCAAAGTGGATTGCTTCGACAAGACCATTAAGTGTGTGGATGACAGTGGCGAAAAGACGACTTTGCAAGGAAATAAGAAGCCTACATCAGTGGGGATGGTTACCGCTATGTAGGCTAAGCATAGTTGAAGAAAAGTTTTTTTGATGTTTGTAGTACACATTTATAGTGACGAGAGTAAGGAGGTTGAGAATGCAAATGTGTTGAGCAGGTACCCAGTTTTGCAGCAGTTTCAAGATGTATTTCCTGAGGACATTACAGAGTTTCCACCTCATAGGGAGGTAGACTTTTCTATTAAGTAGGTGCTAGGGGAAGCTCCAACATTAAATGCACCTTACAGGATG
Source organism: Pinus taeda (assembly GCA_000404065.3). Taxonomy (NCBI): domain Eukaryota; kingdom Viridiplantae; phylum Streptophyta; class Pinopsida; order Pinales; family Pinaceae; genus Pinus; species Pinus taeda. Next base: position 75,374 of record APFE030442391.1, on the reverse strand, counting down.
AGCACACTTGAGTTGGTTGAGTTAAATTTGTGGTTGAAGGAAATGTTGGACAAGGGGTACATTAGGCTGAGTGTATCACCTTGGGGTGCACCAGTGTTGTTCGTGAAGAAGAAAGATGCTACTCTCAGATTGTGCATCAACTACAAGAAGATGAAAAATGTAGCAATCAAGAACAAGCACCCTTTGCCCAGGATTGGTGATTTGTTTGATCAGTTGGAGGGAGCAGCAGTGTTCTCTAGGATCGAATTGATATCGGGATACCATCAGGTACGTATCAAGGAAGAGGATATCTTAAAGACTGTGTTCAAGACTAGGTATGGGCATTATGAGTTTGTTGTTGTTCCATTCGATTTGACTAATTGTAAAGCTACATTCATATATTTGATGAATAGTGTGTTGTTTCCTTATCTGGACAAGTTTTTTATTTTATTCATTGATGACATACTAGTATATTCTAAGAATGAGGAAGAACATGCCGAGCATTTAGAAGTAGTGTTGATATTGCTAACAGAGCATCAGTTGTATGCTAAACTTATCAAGTGCAGCTTATTTTAGACTAAGGTACATTATTTGGGGCATGTTGTCTCCAAGGATGGCATGGAAGTGCATCTTGAAAAGATAAGGTTCATCATGGATTGGGCATCACCTAAGAATGTGGATGAGGTGAGATCATTCATGGGATTGCTAGGTTACTACAAGAGGTTCATCAAGAACTTCTCATGCATTGCATATACTATCGCATCATTGCAATAGAAAGGTAATAAGTTTGAATGGACAGAGTAGTGTGAAGCTAGTTTTGAGCAGCTTGAGCAATTGTTGACACATGCACCAGTGTTAAAGATTGTGGATCTGGACAAGGAGTTTGTAGTGTGTACAGATGATTGCAATGGAGGACTTGGATGAGTTCTCATGCAAGAAGGATAGGTAGTGTGCTATGAATCATGGAAACTGAATGAGCATGAGCAGAACTAACTAATGCATGATCTTGAGCTAGCAGCAATTATACATGCATTGAAGATGTGGAGACACTATCTTCTTGGAAGGAGGTTTACATTAATGATCGATCAAAGTGGGCTGAGGTATTTGTTTGGCTAGCCGAATCTAAATGGCAGGAAAGCTATATGGTTGGCTACCGTTAGTGATTTCGACATCGAAATCAGATACATCAAAGGGAAGGAGAATCAGGTTGTAGATGCTCTTAGCAAGAAGTTACAGGTAAATCATGTAGCAGTTATGAGCTCTTATGGGATAGAGTTACAGGATAAGATCTTGCAGGTAGGACAGCGGGATGAAAAATACATGAATATTATGCACAAGTTACAATAGAGCACATGTATAGGTACAGGTATAAGTGATCGTGATGTATAGTATCGTCTCACGGCAAATGGTTTGGTGAGGTTTAGAGACACGATAAATGTGCCAAACTTTTGTGAGTTCAAGAATCTCATATTGAGGTATTTTCATGCCAAGCCATACTCAGGTCATCCAGGATATCAGAATACATTGATAGTGGTGAATAAGTTCTACTATTAGTCAAATATAAAGAAGGAAGTGGCAGAGTTTGTGGCTAGATGTTTAAATTGTCAGTACGAAAAGGTAGAATGTAAGCATCTAGGTAAGTTACTACAGGCGATAACGATTCCAAAATGGAAATGGGATGTCATTTCCATGGATTTCATTACAAATATTCCAAGGACTGTGAGGCAGCATGATTCTATTATGCTTATGGCTGGCAAGTTGAGCAAGGTAGCTCACTTCATTCTATTAAAGACTACATATTCATCTAGTGAGTTAGCACAGGTGATCATCAGAGGGATAGTAATATTACATGGTCATCCAAAGAAGATTATGTTGGACAGGGACACAAATTTCACTTCCAAGCTATGGAAGGAGCTATTTACAGGTTTGGGCATAGAGTTAGCCTTCAGTACAACCTATCATCTGAAGAGATATAGAAAGATAGATAGGGTCAACATGATCTTGGAGGATATGTTGAGGATGTACGTGATGCACCAGTAGAGGAAATGGGAGGAGTATCTTCCATTGGTTGAGTTCGCATAAAAAAATGGTTACCGAGAGTCATTGAGGATGAGTCCTTTCAAGGAATTGTATGTACGGAGTTGTAACACTCCCATAAGATGGATTGATCCATTGAAATGGTACTTGTTGGACATGATATGTTTGCAGACATGGAGAAAAAAATGTATGTTATAAAGAAGAATCTAAAGGCAGCACAGGATGACAGAAGAGTTATGTCAACACAGGGTATTCAAGGAGTTTCAGGTTGGGGAGCATGTGTATTTGTGCATCAAGCCTAAGAAAATATCTTTGAGGATTGGTTCATGTGCCAAGTTGGCACCACAATATTACGAGCCTTTCGAGATCCTTGAGAGGATTGGACCAGTGCCATATTGACTTGCACTACCTCCAACAGTGAAATTCCATGATGTTTTTCATATTTCATTGCTTAAGAAGTATATAAATTATTTTTTTCATGTTACCGATTGACTTGTATTGCAGGAAGAGCAAGAAGGAGAGTTCCAGATGGAGCCTCGGTGCATATTGCAATGGAAACATCTCATGCTCAGTAACAGAGCCATAAATAAAGTTAAAGTGTAGCGGAAGCACTTTGGGCCTAAAGAAACTACATGGGAGATGGTGGATCAGATGTGGTCCATGTATCCTTCATTGCTTGTCGATTGAGGCAAAGCAATTTGGTTTGTTGTTGGTATATGATTAGCATATGTTTTGTTGAAGTTTTGGTATATGTATATATATGTATATGGATGTAAATACTTCCATGAGCTAAGTTATAAATCTCCAATAAGTGGTATGGATATCATGTTACTATGGTTTTTATATTGTCATGTTGTCATGATCTTTTTCTTTTGAGCAGGTCTTTCATTGTAAATACTATAACAAGCTAAGTTATAAAGCTCCATGGGTAGTATGTTTTTTTTTCAGAGGTTTTTTTGAGTTCATGGCGTGGTTTAACACCAAGGACAGTGTTCCCCAAGGGGGAGGGTTTGTAATAGACCTAGTGAAAATTGCATGTAATAAAAGTTAATAAAGGAAAAATAAGACCGCAATTAAGGGACACTTATTCCAAGCTAAATATTGTGAAAATATATCCTAGTGGGAATCAATAGATGTGTGTTTTCGCTAAGGAAAAATGGCAAAGGCTAAGGCAAAAGAATTAAAAGGAAAAAAGGCATTTTTGGCACATTTATTTATGAAAATAAAGGAAATTAAGAGAAAAGTAAGGTGAAAGGTCACATGTTTCATGTGCAGAGGAAATTGAAGGATAATAATTGAAAATGAAGAAAAAAGAGCCCTCATTAATAAAAAGGCTTATGAGGATCAGTTGGTAACCTTTTTACAACTCAATTTTTGGATCTCTCTCATTATTCTCTCTCTCACACACACTCTTGGTCACTTAGAGTTTTCTTGGAGAACTCTAGCTTTGGATCAAGGAAGGAAAAGAAAGCAAAGGGAAAGGAAGGAAACCAAGGATCAAGGAAGGAAAAGAAGGATCAACCAGATTCAATAGGAATACTTGCAAGTAACCTTTTGCATGTGTGAATTCCTTGCTATTTTGGACATGCATGGCTTTTCATGTTGGTGTATGGTTCTCTTGTTGTCAATGGCATGGTTTTGTCAGGTTATGATAGTGGTTTTTAGCCTAGCCATGCCTTTTTCCAGATGCAATGGTATGTTGGGATGATCATATCAGTGTTGAGCTTTGGTTTTCCAGATGGATTTCAAAATCCAGGACAGAGGTGGTCTCAAGTTTCATTTTCAAAGGCCTAGGAATCCCTTGACCATTTTTGGCAGGATACACAGTAAATTCTGAGGGAGAAGTCTTGATTTAGGGCCTAGTGATCTAGGTTTGGATTGTGGTAAATCTTGAGATACTGGTCTTCTTTTAGGGCCTAGTGATCCAAGTTTGGATTGCAGTAAAGCCTGAGAGACAAGGAGCTGGAAAACTCCTCAAGGATAGTGACGGATTCTGGATGGGATTCCAAGTTCGGTTCGGTTGTGATTGGAGCATCGATTTTGGTGTGATCACGGTTTGATGAGGGTGGAGATGGTTTAACCTATGGATTCCCTTGGTTGTTCTTAGATTGGTTATTCTATGAGATCCCACATTCACGCTTGGAATATGGCACGGGGGTGACTGGCTGAAAGAGAGATTTGTTTCAGCCATGTCTATGTTCAGGTTGAATGTGGAAGTCCCGAACCTGGTCAAATTTTCCTATGATTAATAAAATATAAGTTCTCTTACTTTTCCACTTGTTTATATGTGGATTTAATGGTTGTCGTATCTCTGATATTTACATGGTTTTATGTTGGTTATAAGCATGGTTATATGATTGGTTCATGTCATGGTTATTTCATGTATTTACTTGTATTTATTAAATGGATGGATGAAAGGCCTAATTTATGTTATAACAGTTCAATGGAGAAGGTGGTGATCCTTTTGGTTATGTTTCATAATTTATTTCAGTTATTTATGCTCTGTCTTATATCCTAGACTTGTAGGTTGCATTGATTCCAACTGTTTGATAGAATGTCAGTCTCGATTAGGGATGCTCACGCTTAATCCTAAGGTTGATTTTTTATTTTTTTAGCTTTTCATCATGTATCTAATGGATTATGAAGGTTATAATAAGTTCTAGGTAGAGGTTAGGATTCTGGGCTAGAAAAGTGGCTCAAATACCGAGGACACTGGCACATGTCTATTGAAAAGAGTCCAGGGACACTGTCGGGAGCGAATTTGGCTTTTGTACATTGTCTTGCCTATAGCATGAGAGTGACCAGGGGTTAAAAGGCTTAAAAAAACAGTGGGACTCAGGGATAGGATGTCTAAATGGCTGACATGTCTCTTAGGGGTGTTGTTATTGATGTGGATGAGTTTGTTTAAGGTGTTCCATCGATTCCATTTCCTTAAGGTTACCAAGGAAGTTGAATCCCTTGTAGTAGCATCTCTCACCGCATGTTTACCCCGGCTGGTCAGTTTCTTGGGTAGTCCTGGGAGGAGGGGGTGTTACAGTGGCGTGCTATCATGAGCACTATGATTAGTCTACTAAGAGGCTTATATCAATATTTTGTATGTATATTTTAGGACATGTGGACATGTGGACATGTAGTCAAAATATGGCTATAAGCCTCCTAGTAGACTAATCATAGTGCTCATGGTAGCATGCCACTACATGAGCCATTTTGCACAATAGCCAACTGATATAGCCAGGCATCCCAATAGTATGTTGTTGTAGTCTCATAAGGAGCTCATCGACCCTAGTCTCAACTATCCCATGGGTCAATCCCTACATGTGACGCTCAACCTATGATAGGGTCTCGGCCACAATGAGATCCTGTAGTACCTCTTGTCTTGCTGCAATAAATGGTATTGTTGTTGGTGCCTCTTGTGGGTCTCCTACATGATGAAGATTGGAAGATCCAACAGGTCGAACGAGTCCAATACATGCATGTGTACAAACCAATAGTTTAGTCTCGTATATAACAACAACAAAGAAAACTTGTAAAACTTAAAAAATACAAAAATGGTCAAAAACAATTTACCTATGGAACCCCATCGCTTGTCATCAAGAAGCATGAGCTCTAGCTCTCTACAGAAATCCATCCTTGTGTATGGATAATCTTCTATCATAATGAGTTGCATGGAGCCAGCTGAAGAATATATGTGGGAAACACATTGACGACGAACCTACATGTCTATACATGAGATCCACCCATCTCCTCATTCGTGGGAGTCTCAGATCTGCGGACTCAAGCGGAATATGTTGTGGCTTGAGAAATGGAATCTGTTGTAAAGCATGAAATCACAAAATGGAACTATATATATATATATATATATATATATATAATATATATATATATATATATATATATATATATATTATATATATATATATATATATATATATATATATATATATATAATATAATATATATATATATATATATATATATATATATATAATATATATATATATATATGTACTGTTTCATATGGTTCTATCATTTATTTCGATGTGATTTGATGTGTATTGAATTAATTTACATGTGTCGCAAATTTCTATCTAAAACATGATTATCTAATGCATTTGTCATTGTATTTAGATTTCTAGAAATATGTTGATACTAGATGAAATCAAAATATCTTTCCAGAAGGTGAACCCTCATGAACATGCAAAACATAGTTGGACTTCTAACTGAATAAACATTACTTGATTGTAGTACTAGAAGTTATGACTTGAGTCTGATAACTATATGATGGATACCATTGGAAATAGTATCAAACAACAGTTCAATCATTGCACTATGCTTAGCAAATTTATTCTTAGAGTGACTAATACAAATGCCTTGTAAACTCACAAACTCGCCATTTGGAGCATATATAGCCCAAGCTACTGAAGAGAGATTCTGGGTACTGAGACTAACACCATCAGGATAACCAATGTATGCTTTGAGGGATGCTGACATTTGAAAACCAAATGTAGAAAGGATTAACAGAAACCTAGGAAACCCTGAAGGAAACACACTACAAACTCACTCAATCACACCTATCTACAGTATGTACATAGTGTACTACACAAAAACTTAAGCATATTATTTCTTAAGGTACATCCCATTCCTAGGTTGCACCAAGGGAACTCCATCGAAATCAGCTAGATCATAGGCCCCTTTAGCAAGAACACGTTTGAGAATATATGGACCCAACCACATTGGCTCAAAATTCCCTAATCGTAATTTATTAGACTCTTGATTGTATAACAAAACTAGGTCTCCTTCCGAGAAGACACGACACTTGACAATCTTGTCATATTGCACCTTGACACATTTCTTATGGTATTCATTAGCCATTACGGCATCACGCTGAGGTTCATCTAAGTGCATCAAATGTAAGAGACATTCCCCTTCCAAGGAAGTGGTAGGGAGGATTTCAATAGCAAGTTTGAGGGATGGAATTTCACATTCAATCAGAAGGATTTCTTCCAAACCATAAACCAATTAAAATGGTGTGAACCCAGTAGCAGTACTAACAGAGGTTTGGTACGCCCACAAGGTTGCATAAAGAATAAGATTCTAGTCTGATTTGTGGACCCCTACCATATTTTAAAGCATCATTTTGATAACTTTATTTATTGCCTCAACTTTCCCATTTGCCTAAGGGTAGTAGGGGGTGGAACTTTCATGGGAAACTCATATCTTGGAAGATAGTTCAGACATCATGTGATTGCGAAAATATTTTCCATGGTCCATAGTACATCTTGTGGAACACCAAACTGTGAAATAACACGATTGAAGGAAAATAGAGCAATTATTTCACTAGTATTGTTATATGTAGGCATCACCTCTTCCCACTTGGTAAAATATTCAACCACTACAATGATATATCCATTCCCCCTAATCAAATGAGAGTTTCATGGCATGAAATAGATGCCACAATTCACAAAAGGACCAACGACAATAACAGGATGAAAAGGATCAAGCAGATCACAGATCATACCATCATATATCTGGCATGCATGTCACCTTTGGATGGCGAGGATACAATCGTAGAATATGGTAGGCCAAAAGTAACCAACATGTAGGAATTTTTGTGCGGTGGCATATCCAGAAAAATGACCTCCACATGCTCAAGAATGGAATTCATTTAAGACTTTCTAACCCTCCTTATGGGTGAGGCATCTTCCAAAAACTGTATCAATATCGTGGTGATAAAGAGTGTCGTTGATTATAATATAATGGCTGGCTTGATATCGTATACGTCATTGGTCAAACTGAGAGGTATCAAATCAGAATGTGTAGGTCTAGAGATATATGATAACGTCTCCATACCATGGGTCAGATGGCTAGATCATAAACAATGACTCATCTATAATAGAATAGATATACGTTTTTTTAGTTTCAGAATTGGGAAGGTCACAAATTAGCTTAGAAAAAATTATAGATTTCTTCGAGTTGGATTTGATGAATTCCAAATCTAACTCTTGTAGGATGACAATCCACTTAGAGTATTTGTCCCCCAGCAACTGTGGTGATAAGATGTATGTCATGGGGTTGCAATTTGAAATAACCATAGTTGTGCGGAGCAGGATGTATTGGCAAAATCTATGGACAGCTTGGATAGCTGTCAAAGCTAACCTTTTGACATCAGTATACTTGACTTCGGTTTCATTGAGATTTTGACTCAAGTAATAAATAATATGTTCAATTTCTACCTCATCCTCTTAAACCAATACCATAGCAATGGTAGTAACTGCAACGGCAAGATACAAGAAATAATCGCGTTGGTAATTTGGGGGATATAACAAGGATGCCTGAATCAATACATATGTTAAGGCAACAAATTCCTTTTGAGAAGCATCATCCCAATGGAAGGGAACCCCTTTATTTAGAAAGCAAATAAATCCTATGGTTAGTTCGGAGTAGTTGGGAACAAACCTCTAAAGAAATTTAGACTTCCCTTGGAGTCATTGAAGCTGAAGGATGGAAGAAGTAGCAAGGATATCAATGATCACCTGAATTTTCAAGGGATCTGTTAGCACTCCTTAGTTTCTCAAGGCTAAGAAAGGAAACCAAAGAGGTAACCTCACACCAACTTTGGACTTGGTAGCTAGCCCTACCAAATCAAAGAGGGATCTCTCTAAAATCAACCTCATAACCAATGGAAGTGATTGGAGAATATTAGGGTTTTATGCTAGTTATCAGCTCAGTAGGGTTTTGATTAGGGTTTGCTGGATAAGAAGCACAGGGTCTAGGAACTAGGCCAAGTAGGTCAAAAGATCGGTTGCAAACATAGAATGAGGCAAGGTAGTTGTAATCAGTGACGCAAATGGTTTGTCAATGTAGTATGTTAATCAGGAAATATGGAGCAAAATGATCATACATGTATGAATTCATTTGTTTTAGAGGATGAAAACACTTATATGAAAATCTCAAACAAAACAGAGCATTCAAGGCAATGTATTCTTCTTAAAAACTTAAGAGATAATCATGAGAAGAAACATAGATGGTTTCCAAAAACATTTAAAAATAAAATGCATAACAAACATTGGAGAAAACAATTCCACTAAGAACAACACATGAATCCCATAAAAACAATTGCAACAATATATTATTTATGCCAATATCAAGTACACTAGTTTAGAATTATGAGCTTCCAATATCCAACCTATATTTGACTTCATTATGTCTACATATAGATGAAAAACAAGTTTTCCCCTCCAAGGGGTCGAAACCTTCTTCCTAGGATTTAATTACATGATTCTCTCTAACCAATTCCCAAGCCTAGGGGAGTTAGAAACCACTTCCCCTTTTAAACCAATTGATTGAGTTTGTCTCTCAAAGCCTTTAATTACAATATTATTTACTATTTAACCCCTAAAAAACTTATTTACATAAGATGAAATCATAAGGTAACCCTTTAAATCAATCTAGCTTGACCTTTCACCATTACAAGTAGTAAAACAATTAAATTCACAGAAGCGTAGAAAATTAGTAGAAGCGCAGAAAATCCACCAAAAGCACAACAAAGCTTTGTAGGATGATCTGGAGGCCTTCCCGGGTGAGTGTTTTGCTGCAAAAGGTATGGATGGGAATCTGAAGATGTCCTCTACATAATGGAGTCATTAAGACCTGAAAAAATCTGCTTCAAATCCTTTAAAAATTGACTTGAACTCAGACTTCCAAAAGCGCAGCTAGTTCCCTCAAAAAGGGTAGAAAGATGAAAAATAGGCAATATTTAGTGATTTTCTAAAAATTTATGACTCTTCATGCATCCTAAGGTACTTTTATGACATCCTTATGCCTTAAGTTGTCTTCACGTGCTTGAAATTGTGCATTTAGACCTCCTGAGAATAATTGCAGCAACTACTCGTTGTATTTTCGTAGACTAATTTCCCTATGTGTACAAAAAACTTCAAAATTTTCAAAAAATTGTTTCCTTTCCTTGCTTTCTGTCATGCCTTCAGAAAACTAGTGATGCATCGGCTAAGAGGTCAAGTTTATCCCTCTTCTTGAACTTCCTTAGGGTTCTCTTGAGCTTCTTCTTCATGTTCTTAACCCTAAATTTGAAAACCATGTTTCTAGTGTAGTAGTGTCTTGTCATATTCCTCTGTATGGAAATATCCTTGTTTTCCTTCTTCAAAAGCTTCTCTAGGTGCACATTCACTTTCCCAAGCCAAAACTCCTTGTCTTCTTCAATTTCTATAGCTAAGGAGGCATCTAAGGTTTTTAGGGTTTGACGAGGAGAGGGATTTTATGCTTGTTGTCCCTTCTTGGTCATGGCTCTGGTTGTAAGTCTCCTTGGTTGTACTTGAATGTTCTCCTCCAACTGTTCTACATCAATGATGGCCTTACCTTTATCCTTTGCTTCTTTGCTTTGCTGCTCTAGGGTTTTCTTCAACTGCATGTTTTGTTGCTGTAAGAAATCCACCATGTAGTTGGCTTTAGCTAGGTCATCCTTTAGTTCCCTAACCTGTGCCTCTCTCTCTTTGATTATGTCTTATGCTACCTTATCTCCATTTTGTTTTGCTAGGTCAGCCATCTCTATTTCAGGAGATACCTCTTGATGATGTTGAAAGGGAGAATCATCTTTATCTCTAGGTGATTCTTCTCTCATTGTTTCAACCTGAGTTGTTTCTTCACTCACAAGTTCCCTAGGTAGTCTTTTTTCTTGAGACCTAGTTCTAGGTTTAGGTCTAGGTGTCTTCTCTTCTATTTTAGGAGAAAAAAACAACCTATTACCTCTCTTGTATGTCTTTGAAATTTCTTCTCTAGGCGTAGTTTTATTCATTGATGGCATGCTTGAGGATCCAACTCCTTGTGTCTTAGAGGGAGATGAAGGAGTGCATTGACTCTTGCGCTCACTTGAGAGAGGTAGAAGAGCATATGCCTCCAAGAAAGTCTCCCATGGCATGTTTATATGTGCTAGCTGGTGGAGGACTATTATCTTTACTAAGGCATGATGAAAAAGACTAGCTTGATGGTTTCTTCCCTTTGACTGCACCTTCTCTGTCATCTTTACCAAGCTTCTAATTAGGTAATTATGTATGTTTATGGGCTTTTGAGGAGTGAAATGCATCAACAACTTGATGTGATAGTGAGATAGCCTACTAAACCTCCCCTCACAAGTGAAGTACTTCATGATAATATTCATCAAAGGGTTGTACTTGTCCAACAAATGTCTGCTAGGAAAAATGTGAGAAGGAGACTACTTGTATTATGGTTTCGAGAACATTTTTATAGTGCTCAAGGTCCAAGTCCATCCCCTTGAACCAAATCTCACCTTCATTAGGGATAGTAGTGGCTGATTTTATGACTTTTTCTACGACTAAAACATTAAAACCTACTATAGTGACATGATATTTCTTGAAATTCATGGCAAATAGGTTTGTTAAACCTTGATGATAGCGTACCTCTTGCACCTTTAGACAAAACCCTAGATAGCATGCCTACTCAAATGATCTTCTGATGAATTCTAATCCATTGACCTCTTGCATATGAGTTGGATCATATATTTAGAACTTTCCTCCCTTAAACTTCCTTTCCTCACTAGTATTTTCCATGATTTGACTTCACTTTTGACAAAAACGCTAATTTCCAACAAGAAAGGGCAAGGGAAAAATAGGGCTAAAACTGTGGCAACTTGAGGAAAGGGAATGGAGGGGAAGGGGGTAGTAAAAACTTTGAAGAAATTATGGGGGGTAGGGATATGTGTTAGGGACACCATGAAAGTGGCATTTCTCAAAATGAGTGAGAAAAGAGGCATGAAATAGGGAAAACACAGTCCTATCCCAAAAGTGCAACAACTACCTAGGTTTTTTTAGGAAAAATGGAAAAATGAAGGAATTTTGAGTGTGGGGGATGATGGGAAGTGTTTTATGAGGGTATAAATGGATATGTGGACTTAGAAACTAGGGAGTTTCTTCTAAAAAGAAGCTAAAAACCATGAATATGAAAAAACACAGTAAGAAAGTGCAGCAAAACCCTAGACAAGGATTTTAACCAATTTTTTAAGAGACAAAACTGCATCAAGGGTTTGTGAAGGCTTCACTTAATTGTTCAAATATTATTTGGGGCATTGAGATGAAAAATAAACCTATTCTTTCCTCCTTTTGTCCTCCAAATAAAAATTGAAGAAACCTTCAAAAACGTAGCAAATTGATTGGACAGAGTAGTGGTGGAGAATTTCGAAGTTCTTATGGTTTTGGAGAGTATCGCAATGGTAGAGATAAGCTCTTGGAACTTTTGAATTATGGAATGAAGTTTTATAATGCTTTTATTATCCTTTATAACTTGAAAAAATAGATTGTTGGCTTGGTAGTAGAGTGACACCATGTGTACCTTTGAGAAAATGACTTTATGATATGATTTGACTGCAGTATTATTACTTAAATAGGAAATGTTACTTTGACTCCTTTTGAAAACTTTATTCCCTAATTTTTAACTCCCATGATGGTGGCCATAATGGATGATATGTAACCCTAAATTGATATTGATGACTGAGATAATGATAACCATCAAATGCATACTCTAGACCATGACCTAATTGGTGACCAACTAACTCATTTGATGACCTATAACAGGAAATGACGACATGACCATGATGGCTTTTTGTGACCTTGAATAAGTGGAGGGAGTAGCAATGACACCTAGACAATGTCTTAGGGCTACTTGACAACCAAGAATGATGTCAAATTTTATTTGAAAATATAATAATTTGACCTAAGACTCTATCAACAACATGAAAGCAAATTTCATCACTGTGACTAATGGACACTAACAGGATCAATATGAATTCCATGTTTTGATCCAAAAAAACTGAGAAGATGATCGGAGCTTACACAAAACACACATTTATACGAATTGAGTCAAATGTTATAATGTCTACATCATAAAAAAATGGACCTAATATGCATCGGGTGCTTGCCCTGATGTCATGAATGAGTAGGAAAATCATCCAAATAAGGTTTCACAATATGTTTGATGTTGTGGAAGGCACAATTCATTTCCCTCTAAAACGTTGCCCCAACATTGTTTAATACAAAAGGGAGTTTTTTATATGCAAATGTGCCCCAGAGACAAATGAATGCAGTTTTATGTTGGTCCGTCAGGAGAATATTTATTTGATTATAGCCAGAGAAGTCATCCATAAATGAAAATATCTCACAACCGGCACAATCATCCACGATCTGGTCGATGAATGGGGTGGGATAGTTGTCCTTTGGAAAAGAACGATTGTTGTCTCGATAATTCACACACACACAGATTGTTCCTTGTTTCTTCATGACAAGAACAATGTTAGACACCCAATCAGTTAAAGGTACGGGATAGATGAAACCAGTAAGTAAAAAAATTCAACTTCAACCTTAATAGTGGTAGGCTTATTAGGATGAACAGGACGAAGGTGTTGCTAAACAGGTTTAGCATACAGATACGCCTTAATTTAATGCACGATTGATTCCTGACATTTATTAATAAGACCAGGACAAGACATCTTTGAATTCCTAGAATAGGGCTTTATAATTCTTGATCTCATTGGGAGAGAAAGACACACTGATATGTACATTTTTGACAATACTTGGCTTAACTGAAATGTCGAGAGGAATAGTCTCTTCAACGTTCAACAAGTTATTCTCAGAATCATCATCGTAGATGGATGCAAAATTCGTAGATAACTAAACGAATTAAGATAAAGTTCATTAAGATTGTCCTCGAAGGAATCTGGAAAGGAGGAACGATGATGATGGTCGCCCCATAGTGCATCATCCGACATCATGATCTCCATGATGATCTCATCAGTGGAAAACATATGAGATAAAAGATCAAAATATGTACCATAATCTAAAGAACGATCAACTCAATCGATCGAAGAGGAAGGATCAGAAGAGGTTGCACATGCCGAATAGATGGCTTCTTAATCTATCTCAATAGGGTTGAGCAGCATACTATTACCAAACCTTTCAATATTAGATTGATCCAGTACCACCCATGGATCAATTAGAGCAGCACAAGAATATATCATATTAATATAGGCAATCAAGGTAGATTTATCGGGCAGTGAGGGAGGAGGGAGCAGAAAGGTTCCCATGAGAGATGAATCCTTAAGCAGTCCAACCCCAACATGTTGATATGGGTGAGGGGTTTCCCCCATGATAGGGACACTTCCAGTAACTGAATAATCAGTGTCAAAGAAAGTGATTTGATTGATGGCTACGATACCGCTTTTATGAGGAAAAGTGACCATTCTAAAATATGTGGAAACAACCGCAACCGTGGCATAGACCCACATAAAAGCCAAACTGAACCAGGGCTTAATGAACCATAGCTCTTGAACTGCGGCTTAATAAACCAAACAAGATTTATATTATCTATGCTTCGCATCCTTCATTTCCCTATGTAGACAAGTGATCAATCCCTCTCCCCCCGGTCGAGAGTTCGCTTACTCAGCCTCTCCCTCTCCCTTATGGTCAATCCTGCTTACGCATCCTCTCCCTCGCTAGTAGAAGATTATAATATAGAGGTACGTTGATAATTTCTACTTCTACTGATATAGTTTTTCCACCTAATTCTACCTGTATAGAATTCAAAATCCTGCATGGTTTATAGTTCCTTCCATAAAAAAGTTTCAGAGTGGTTGGTGATGGACTTAATTGGGGAGAACCAATAGCCTTCTAGAAAGACATGGACATAATATAGGTTGAGGCTTCCTCATCCACAATGGAGCAATGGATATTCTTACCATTAACAATAACCTATATCATGAAATCTAATTGAGTCGGAAGTTGAGGTTTATGGTTCTCATGGTTAAAAACTACTAGGTTGGAATATGAAGGATCAATACAGCCAATTGTGAAAGCCGAGCCTTCTTTTGGGCAGGGAAATTTTACAACACCTTAAGATTCAACATAACTAATGGATCCTGATCCATATCCTCAACTATGTTATAATTTTGAGCATCTCTTGTGCGAGGGTTGAATGTTGATTTATGCATAACACCCTTGGGAGGCTTAATCGTTAATTCAGTGGTAACAACATTTGGAGTAGCATATGATGGAGATGTAGTTGAACTGGTAGGTTGACCAGTAGCCTGGCATATCGAAGAATTCACATTACCGTAGTCCTTGCTTCGGGTAGCCACCACAACTTCATTTATTGTTCTAGACCAAGCCATTGGGTTTAGGGAAGATACTTCTGTCTACAGTCATAGATTCTGTATAATAAATTGGCGACTCCGTTGGGGAATTGGAGAATGGAAAGATGCTTACTTGTGATTTTTCGCAAGATCTTCTTTCCTCTTAGCTTGTAAGCTCCAACCATAGCTTTGATCGCTATAATTAGAACCTGCATAAATAATCAACACAAGCCAAAGTTCTATGACATCTATGTAGTATTATCCAATCACTCTATTCAATGGATCAACATAACGTTGAAATATATGAATGTAAAAATAACATAACACATATAGGAAAAGGATATACTCTTTGTATTAATATGAAAGGGAGAGAGTTTACAACCAAAAGTGGAAGATGATCTTGTAGAGATCTCCCAAGTTTACTTGTCTTTCCTTGCCACAATATACACCTCACATTCACCCTAACGCATAGGAACCATAACTCTCTTATGATCAAAGCAGCAACATAAGGGTATGATTAGTCTCCAAAATTCAACCTCTAACTTGTGGATGGCAGTAAATATATAGGAGAGGATGGTAGTTTAGGAATTCTTATCCATTTACCAATCTAGGCTTGATATCCACATTGATGGGAGGATGAGCTAAAGGGATAAGAGGTGAAATCTCCAAGATAGGATGAGATAGGTTTCAATGTTCTTATCCAAGGTAAATGGTTGTAACAACTCCTGGAAGCTTGTGGAAAAGGAAGCTTCTATATTCTTTTTATTTTTCCTGAATTTCTAGAATCAATGCACCCCCAACAAAGGACAACATGCTTTGATCAAAGTGGGAGTAGAACTAAGCAACATGTTTCTAAACGCAGGTCCCTAAAGCATCAAGGTGTGTTGGACCTTAAAATCACTAAAATGAAGAAGTCAAGGTCAGAAACTTAGGGATTTGGAAGAGTTATGCTTAGGGCTTTGTGTAGGGATGATGAGAAGGTTTTCATGGATGTTGATAGATCTAATTTGTAGGCCTATTGACCAAATGTGAAAAAATGTCCTATAACACTCCTCCACATATCACATACCCCAAATACACCAATGATTGTTGTGCAAATTCACACTTGAGATTTTCTAGCAACTAGTGCTTCTTTAATGTCTCTGGAAGCTACATCAAATGTGAGATGTCCTTGTCCCAAGTAGCAGTGCATACCTGTATATCATCTAAATAGACAATAACAAATGAATTTGTAAAAGGGATTAGTATATCATTTGTTAACCTCATAAATTTAGTTGGTGAATTACATCAACTAAATGACATGACCAATGATCACGTGCTCAAAAAATAGCTCAAAATTCAAAGTTGTTGGAGTGGAGTGGAACCTGAACGATCGCGTAGTTCTTGCAATCCTGAATTCGTTGCAACTCGTTAAGCACGAAATAGACTCTGTATGACTCTAGAAATGAGTTATGCTCACTTTCCCAAACATGCAAATTTTCAAAAAAAAGGACAACCCATTAAATAGTTTGTACTACTAACATGGCACTGACTATGCAGGGTGTGTGGAGGTTGACTTGGTCAACAAGATCCTCGGTGAATTATATCATGCCAAATGACACATTTTTATTGGTTGGATTTTAATGGTTTGTATTGGTTAGAATGATGGCCAACCACGAGCTGACACGTGACCCAACTGGAGGCTTCCATGTGGCAACCCAGGAGGCCACCAAAATTTTGTTATAGTCTAAGCGGAGGTAGTGAGGCTCAAACGTGTGACCTTCTAACATAGCAAATCCCATTGCCAATACACCGTCGCAATATTTCTTAACCATATTGAACTCCAAATATATTCAAGGTGTGTCGGCACGGAGTTCGGAGAACGGGCCAGCCCGTGTGGGGCTAACTACGGTTATGTCACCGCCACCACTTGACTACCAAGGAAAACCACCAGGATAGCCACCATGTGACACCACCATCTAGCCTCCAAGTTTCATGCTATTGACCAAGGGAAAGGGTTAGCGCCAAGGGCTAGCCCCTGGGCGCATGGCCCTCCATATGACTTTTCTTCGAATTTTTAGGCCTCGGTGGCCAAATTATCTGCCTGACAAATCCGCCTGGATTCTGGTAGATTTGGTGGCCATTTAGTGGGAGTTCGAGTGAAAATGAGGGTTCAGTGCCAGATTTTGGGCAATTTGTGGAGCGAATAGTGGAGAAACTAGGAGAGGTCATAAATTCTCCACTTTTCAACCAAATTGGGAGCAAAAAGAGGCTAGATGGCCATTTTTGGACATTATGGACCCATTGGAGCAAGTTGTAGAAGCATTTGAGCATTGTAAACACATATTTTTACACTTTTGAGCATAATAGAGAGGCCCAAGCCATTGGAAGTTGGACCAAGGAGACATAGCCTAGGAGGGGTGAACTCCTTCATCATGTTCCTGTTATGACGTGTTGTTTGTGATGTTCTCCACATTTATCTGTTGTTGTTTAGGTTATTATTTATGTTAAATTTCTCATAAAATCAACAAAAAAACTCACTTTCACTTGCAATAAACTCATGAATCCTTAAGCACATGAATAGCATTTTTCTTTTAATCTGAGGAGGATCTTAGCACAGCAAAACTGATATTCCTAATCAAATCATTTTTGGTATCAGAGCACTAGGTTTTCTTTGTGCAAGAAGGATTTAACTGCTTACAAGTTTATGTCATGCTTACAAGGTTAAAACTGAAAAGAGGAGAAGGGAAACTGGTTGAAAGCCCTAAAGTTGGATCAAGGGAAATAAGGTCAAGGTTGTCACAATCTCCAACACCAGTTCTTCCTCAAGTTGCAATTGAGACTCTAGTGATCATGTCCCATGAAGTAGAACCTACGAACATGACAGAAGATGAGAAGGTCTTCATGAAGGATTTCTTTGATATGACAAATATGGGGAAGGTCCTCTATGAAGAGAGGAATACCAGACTACAGGGTGAAAGCTCGAGACCTACCAAAGGAGAAGGTTCTTCAGGAGGAGGTAATGGAAATGGAGGTAAACCTCCACCCTCTCCACCATATTCTTCACAGGAATCTTCACCCTCTTCCACTAACACACCCCTTACTCATACTCATGAACATACCTCAAAAGGAATTGGTAAATCACCCTTACTAAACTTGATGTTAAATTTGATCTGCCCATGTATAATGGTGAAGTGAATGTAGAGAAGCTTGATAATTGGAATCTTCAGTTGGAGGTCTATTTCAGAATTCAAAACCTTCAAGAGGATTACATAAAGATTCAGTTAGCTTCCTTGAGAATGGAAGGTGCAACACTAATATGGTGGGAATAAAAGACACGAGAGGAGATAAAAAAACACGGTAAGATATCAATTTCTTGGTTTGATTTCACTGTTGCAATTAAAAGACATTTCTACCCTCTAGCTTATATGTAGAAATCCATCATGAATTGCCAGAACTTTAGACAACTTAAAGGTCAAAATGTGCAATATTACACCCAAGAATTCATAAAAAGATCTCTAATTGTAGGTGTAGATTTAAAATCACAAGACACTTTGTTGAAGTTCATTGGGGGTTTACATATTTATCTTAGGCATATTATCTTAATGGTTAATACCAATAATCTAGATGATGTGTGTGTGCAAGCCACTCATCTTGAAGCAAGAGGGAAAATCACTCCAAAAGAGGATAGTAAAAATCCATTTAAAAGTAAAGGAAAAGAAAATGGTTTCAAAGGGAAGGAAAAGAAAAATGCATCCATTAAGAAGGAAGGAGAGAAATTAACATGCAAACGTTTTTCCAAAGAGGGTCACAATGAAGCTCATTGTTGGAAGCTTCATCCCAAAAGAAAACCAAATAAATTCAACAAGGGAAAACAAAAGACAACTACGACCATTCAACAGAATTTGGGATCTAATTTGAGTGATGAAGCTAAAATTACAGCCATGGGTATGAAGGGAAAAGAATCCATTTCTAGCACTTGCACTTCAAATTCACACAATGAAACTCCAAATGAAAAGAAGAGGATAGAACTTTTTCACATAAGGGTGATCTCAAAACATAGCAAAATTGATAAAATTTTCGACATTGGCTCTCAAGCCAATATTATCTCTGAAAACATTGTGAAAATTTTAAACTTGGAAACCATTCCACATCATAAACCATAACCACTTGGATGGGTGTGTGACAATTCACAATTGCAGGTAACTAGAAAGTGTAAACTGAAATTCGCCATTACTGCAAATTTCATAGATGAAGTGGAGCTTGATGTTGTGCCATTAGACATATGTGGTATTTTTGGGCAACCTATATCTCTATGACATAAAATTTATCTTCCATAGAAATGAAAACAAATACCACTTGTTAAAAGATGGAATAGAATATATTGTGAGAGCTCATAGCAAGAAACTAAATATTTCACTTGTTAATGCGAGGAAGATGAAAAGACTAGTGAATTCACGCAAGAATTTTGTGCTTCTAATGATCAAAGCTAAAAATGATGTTGATAATGAAAATTTTAAAGGTTGTGATTCAAAATTGAAATCTGAATTGGTTGATGTAGTTGACCAATATGGTGATATGTTTCAGGAACCAAAAGCATTGCCTCCCAAGAGAGGAATCCAACGTGAGATACAGTTGCAGTAAGATAGTCCTCTTCCTAACACTAGCATGTATAGGATGTTAGTGATCAAAAGTGCAGAAATTAAAAAGAAAATCCAAGAGTTGTTGGATAAATGGATTGTCAGGCCATCTTCTTCACCATGTGGTTCACCTATTGTTTTGGTGCCAAAGAAGGATGGAACATGGTGGATGTGTGTGGACTTCCACGCATTGAACAAGATTATGGTAAAAAACAGTTACCCACTGCCTAGAATAGATTATTTACTTGATCAATTGAAAGATGAAAAGTATTTTACTAAGTTGGACTTAAGGCGTGGCTACCATCAAATTAGAATTGTTGAAGGAGGCGTTTGGAAGACAACATTCAAAACAAAACAAGGTTTGTTTGAATGGCTAGTTATTCCTTTTGGTTTATGTAATGCTCCCACTACATTCATGCGTGTGATGAATGATGTGTTGAGGCCATTTCTTGATGAGTTTGTTATAGTCTACTTAGATGAAATCTTAATTTTCATAAATCTCATGATGAACATGTCATGCATGCGAGAAAATTACTTGATGTCTTAAAGAAATAACGATTGCATTTAAAGATGTCAAAGTGTGAGTTTGGAAAAACTTCTTTAATTTACTTGGGTTATCTTGTTGGAGGAGGTAAGTTGAAAATAGATCCATCCAAGGTTGATGTCACTTTTAATTGGCCTAGGCCCAAGGCAGTTACTGAGGTAAGATTTTTTTTGGGAGCAGCCCAATATTGTAGGAAATTCATTGCTAACTTTTCTTCTATAGCAGCTCCTTTGCATGAATTGACAAGTGTGAATAAAAAAAAAAAAAATCAATGGGGAGGCAAGAAGCAAAAGGCCTTTCATGCATTAAAGGAAAAGATTAGTTTAGCTCCAGTACTTGCACTTCTAGACTTAAGACAATCATTTGAGATTCAGACTGATCCTAGTGACTACGCCATGGGTGTAGTCCTCATGCAACATGGTAAGCCTATCTGTTTTCATTTGGAAACTTTCAATGGTGCAATGATTAACTATCCTACATATGACAAGGAATTGTATGCATTGGTGAAAAGTGTGAAAAAGTGGAAACACTACTTGATGGGTAAGGAAACAATTATTCACATTGATCATCAGCCATTGCAATACTTGCAATCACAATCAAAGTTGCAGCAATCAAGACACTTCTGATGGATGGGTTTTCTTCAACAATTCCACTTGATAATCAGGTATAAGAAAGGTATCTATAACAAAGTTGTTGATATGCTTTCTAGGCCTATTATTAGTGAAGCTACTTTACTCAAGCATAATTTTGTTTTGCATGAAATTGATATTGAGCAATATGCATTAGACAATGACTTTCAAGATGTTTATGCAAGCTTGAGTCAAGGTAACCAAATAGAGGAATTGGATTATCATTTTCATGATAACTTGTTGTACCATCTTGGCAAGCTTTGTATTCTACAGGGAGAAAGAGTCAACATCATAAGAGAGGCACATACTTCTCTTATTTTTGATCATTTCGGTGTAAGTAAGATAGTGGCACATCTACAGAGGTATTGTTATTGGCCTCGTATGCTTGAAAGTGTGTCATGTTTTATTAAAGGATGTTCATTATGTGCAATCAGTAAGCCTAGAAATAGTAAGTTAGGATTATACACACCACTTCTGATTCCTTCACAATCGTGGGAGAGTGTTTCTATGGATTTTGTAGGAGGTCTTCTATTGTCAAAAACATTTCATGATTATTTGTATTTAGTTATGGATAGGTTTAGCAAAATGTGTATTTTGATGCCATGTAAAAAGCAAGTTACATTTGAACAAACTACTCAGTTATTCTTTCAAAATGTATGGATGCATTTTAGATTTCCCACATCCATTGTTAGTGATCAATATTCTCAATTTGATGGGAATTTTTGGTCAAGCTTGTGGGGATTGAAAAAGAGTACAACTTTTCATCCGCAAATAGATGGTCAAACAAAGGTGGTGAATAGGACAGTGATACATCTTCTTCAAGGGTATTGCAGCAAGCATCCTAAGTTGTGGGATGAGAATTTGCACTATATTCAGCATGCTTACAACTGGGTCAAGCACTCTTCAACTCAAACATCGTCATTTGAGGCGTGTTTGGGATACTTGCCTAAGTCTCCTTTGGATTTCATTTTTTTGGCAAATATGTTGCTATTGACGGTCATAGTGACATAGACAAAGCAAGAAGGTTCATTGAAAAAATCCAATTGGTACACCAAAGAGTTTAAGAACAGCTTGAAAAGAGCCAAGGCAAGTACAAAGCAAGGCATGAAAAGCATCATGTAGAACACAAGTTCCAAGTCGATGATGAAATTTGCCTTCACATTAGCAAAGAGAGGCTCTAAGGAGAAGGTAAAAAACTAAAACCAATTAGATATGGTCCATTCAAAATTTTCAAAAAGATTGGTAACAATGCCTTCAGGTTGGATTTGCCTTCATATATGCAAATTTATGTTGTTATTAATGTTGAGAACTTAAGGTTGTATGAGCCTCTGTTGATTGAATATCAAGGAGAAAATGTCCAATTTCCTTCCATAGAGGATTTTTCTCCTAAATACCTTGATGAACTACAGCAAGAAACCATTCTTGATAGAAGAAAAAGGTCTTCAAAATGAGGGAATGTGGATTACCTTCAAGTGGGACTCAAGGGAACAAATCCTTAAAAGGCCAAATGGATCGAGATTGGGAAGGTGAGGGAACTGTACCCTCACCTACTGGACAACTGAAATGATCTTTTGGGATCCAAAAGGCTTCCAGTGGGGAGGAATGATCAGGTACTCAAACAATAGCTCAAACTTCAAAGTTGTTGGATTGGTGTGGAACCTAGACGACCGTGTAGTACTTGTTATCCTGAATCCCGCAGTTCATTTCACACGAAACGGACTCTATATGACTCTAGAAATGAGTTTTTTCACTTTCCCAAATAGGCAATTTCCAAGAAAAGGACAACCCAATTAGCAACATGTACTGCTGATGTGGCACTGACTGAGCAGGGTATGTGGTCATTGACTTGGTCAACAGGGTCCTCGGTGAATTATATCGTTCTAAGTGGCACAATTGTATTGGTCGGATTTTAGTGATTTTTATTGGTTGGAATGATGACCAACCATGGGTTGACATGTGGCCTAGCTGGAGGCTGCCACATGGCAGCTTGGGAGGTCACAAAAAGTTTTTTATAGGTTGGGCGGAGGTAGTGGGGGTCGAACCCGTGACCTCCCAACACATAGCAAATCCCATTTCCAATGAACCATCGAGATAGCTCTTAACCATATTGAACTCTGGATTTATTTAAGGTGTGTCGGTGCGAAGTTCGAAGAATGGGCCAACCTGCGCGGGGCCAGCCATTGTTATGTCACTGCCACCACTTGACCGCCAGGGAAAACTGCTAGGGTAGCTTCCATGTGACACCATCATCTAGCCGCCAAGGTTTATGTGAACGCTAGAGGGAAGGGGCCAACGTCGGGGGCTAGCCCCTAAGCGCATGGCCCTCCATATGACCTTTCTCTGAATTTTAAGGCTTCGGCGGCCATATTATCCACCCAGATTCTGACAAATTTGGTTGCCATTTAGCAGGAATTCGAGTAAAAATGATGGTTCGGTGCCGAATTTTAGGCAATTTGTGGAGTGAATAGTGGAGAAACTAGGAGAGGTCATAAATTCTCCAGTTTTCGACTGAATTGGGAGAAGAAAGAGGCTTGATCGCCATTTTTTGACATTCTGGACTCATTGGAGTAGGTTGCAGAAGAATTTGAGCATTGTAAACGCATATTTTTACACTTTTGAGAATAATAGAGAGGCCCAAGCCATTGGAAGATGGACCAAGGAGACATACCCCAGGAGGGGTGAACTCCTTCATCATGTTCCTGTTGTGATGTGTTGTTGGTGATGTTCTATACATTTATATGATGTTGTTCAGTTTCTTATTTATGTTAAATTTCTCATAAAATTAACAAAAAAACTTGTTTTCACTTGCAATAACTCATGAATCCTTAAGCACATGAATATAATTTTTTTTATAATCTGAGGAGGATCTTAGCAAAGCAAAACTAATATTCCTAATCAGATCAACTAACCACGCATACAAATATTTCTTATTTTTGAAAGTGGTATTTTAGGTATCATCTTCTTTGACCTAAACCCAATGATATCCTGACATGAACTCTAGCTTGGTGAATTATTTGGCTTGATACAACTAATCCAATAGATCATCTATCTTGGAATGGGGTACCTTTCTATAACATTCTACCTGTACATCCCAATGTTTGGCAACAGGGAGTCTGGTAATATTTGGATCTCATGCTCCATTTCCCTCTTGGGTAGTAGCCCTTTAGGCTCCTAAAACACGCCCTTATATTCTCGTAGCAACTTTTCTGGTTATCGTTTTTGTTCTTTATTACATCCCTCCAAGGATGAATTTTCTCTCAATGAATCTTCTACAAATTGATTTTCTCTTAAAAAGAGTAAAACCTACTTCTTACTAGAACTGATCAATTTCTTGGCTTGGTTGGCACTTACTAGTAAAATTTAGGACTTATCCTTGTCTGCATTAATGGTGAAGTATTTTCCATGATGAGGCAGTACTATTTGACTCTCTACATGAATATTGCATCTTGCATGTACATATAGGGACTTCCAAACACCATTCCACATACATCAAAGGAAACTTCATCAATAAAATAAGCGCTAATATAAAATATGATTTTGCATTATTTGTTTACTTTTATTTCTACATCCTTATTTACCCATCCCAATGGATATAGGCTTGGATGGTCATGAACTTCCAATCCCAATTTGTTGACCAACTCTACCACAATGATGTTCGCATGTGATATTGAGTAGAACAAATGATCAATTACTGTCTTCTTGACATGTATCTTTACATGGAAGAGTCTGGCCATTTCTTCTCTTCATGTTATCAAAGGTTACCCAAATTCACCCCTTTTGCACCAATGTGCATACAATATTCTCATCCATGTTCAATTTTATTTCCACCTGGTTGCTCAAATCAGTGGCCATGAGATTTTTCTTCTTAGCATATTTCTTTTTATTCATCGGGTTGAGCCCTAGATGCAACTTATAACACTTCTCCTCTATATGGTTCTCAATGTTACATTAGTTGCAATCATTGTTGGAATATTTACGTTGGTGTGTTGTGGTTATTATATTTTTTTATTTTACCCATTTTCATGTCTTCTTCCCCTCCCTGGAAGATTCCTAATGCTCCTCTACTTTGACCCACTTGATTTCCCTTTCTTCTAGCCCATGTTCACCAGGTATTTTGCATGTACACAACCTTGTCCACCAATCTAGGTTTGAACACCATTACTTGCTTCCGCATATGGTTGTCTGTGCCTAGATACTTAAAGAGATCATTTGGGCTCTCTATAGAAATTTCATTGTAGATCACCTCATATATGCAATGTCCTAAAGCATAATACTAGATCTACTTCTACCATAAGCTTTGTGGAAGCTTAAACAAATATGAGCATCATCAACCAAGAACAGATATAACTGAGAATGAGAAGTAATCAACCTTAAAACAGAAGATATAACATTAGGGAAAGAACTAGCCTAAAGCCTCAACTCTGTATTATCATACAAGTGGAAATTGTAGAACTTTGTAGAATTTTTCCTACAAATCAGCTAGCTTTGATATCATGTAGAACTTTTTCTACAAATCAACTAGCTCTAATACCATATAGAATTTTTCTACAAATTAGCTAGCTCTGATACCATGTAGAAATTCCCACTGTAGATCACTTGGTAATGCAATGTACTAAAGCAAAACACTTGATCTACTTCTACAAACAATTTAGCGGAAGCTTAATCGAACATGAGCAACATTAATAAGAACACATATAACTAATAAGAAGGAAGCAATCACACATAACACAGAAGATATAACTCGGGGAAAGCCTCAGCCTAAAACCCCAACTCTGTATTATCATGCATAGGATTTATACAAAGCCTTAGCTCTCACATAGCTAGCCAGCTCTCAGTACAATCCTCACAGATGAAGGTGGAAATACATCAGGATTACACAAAGCTTTAGCTCTCATAGCTAGCCAGCTTTCAGTGCAATCCTCCTAGATGCTTATACGCAATCAATACTTCTCCTAAGCCTTCTCCTCTGCACTCCAAGCCTCCTATTTGCCTGCACAATTTTTCCTGGGTGATCCTCTTGTTACCAAGTGTAACACTAATCTCACACCCTGTAAAACTGCACAATCCTCAAGGAACCTTTATCTTTCTGCTTGGATGATTTTCCTTTATAAGAAAAAACCATCCAACCAATAGTACATTTTCCTTCCTCTAATCTCAACTGGGTCTTTCTTTGAACTAACATGCATGAGTTATTTACAAGAGAATGTTCAGTTATCTGAAGTGCAGTAGTTACATGCATGCAAGCATTAACTAACTGAACTCACATTAATTTAAACAAACTGTTTAAATCAATTATAATTGGACTTGACTCAGTTAACTGAGCCAACTAATTACTACTCAAATTAGAACTCATC
>APFE030442391.1:1818-31863 GCA_000404065.3 Pinus taeda | reverse complement strand
GTGTCAATTTTTGCATCCCGTTAGGCATGCCATAACCATGATGGAGGAGCTGATGTGTTTATACCCCTCTTGGCATTGTTGGTTTAAGTCATTTCAGTCATTAAAGCTCTTTCAAGCTTGTCTTGTCTTCTCTTGAGGTCAATTTCCTAGGTCTAGGGTTTTGGTCAAAAATGTTACAAGGTCATGTGTTTGAAATTCAATGAGTGCTCAGCAAGCCAGAGGGATGATTTTAAAGGTGTTTCTTCACAAATTTCTATCTTGTACAGTTAATTTTCACCTTGGATTTAAAAACCCTGTTTTTAAAGCCAAGGTTATTTTTAAAATTTTTGTAAAAGTGGTGAAATTTCAAAAGGCTTCTAAGGACAGCATGTAACCCTGGCTCCCTTGCCAAGATCCCTCAGATGATCTACCTGCAAAAAGAATCAAGCAAAAGCACTAAATCAGGCAATTTCAGGACAAAAGGAAACCAAAAAGACAACAGCATGTAAAGTTTAAAGGTGTCATGAAAAAACATTAGAAAGTGGGTTTGGGCATGAAATTTTTTCAAATGAAATTTATAAAGGCCCAAACTCCCCCATTGCACTCTCATTGTGTATTCATAACCCTTGCAAGAGTGATTGGGCGCACTTCCAAGTGAATTGAGGCAAAATCGGGCTCAGGACAGGTGCGCGACATGTCAAACTAGGCGCGCGACATGTTGAGCTACGCGCGACATGTCAGAGGGTCTCACAAAGTGTAATTTTGCAATGCGCGCGACATGTTGGGAGGTGCGCAACATGTTGGGTATGCTGCGCGACATGTCAGGCCCTCTTTGTAAAACTACCTGCAAATTCACCAAGGAGCCATAAATCACCAAAATTCGTAAGGTAGGCCCTCAATCTTAAACAATTCTTGCTTGCCATGGTTAAAGGAAATCATGTTTGCATTCTCAAAGACC
Organism: Pinus taeda; assembly: GCA_000404065.3. NCBI lineage: Eukaryota > Viridiplantae > Streptophyta > Pinopsida > Pinales > Pinaceae > Pinus > Pinus taeda. The sequence goes on along the minus strand of APFE030442391.1, from coordinate 30,926 downwards.
TTCATTTGCAAATGAAAAACTCCACTTTGCTTTGGTTTAAAGTTGTCCAAATGGCAGTCCATGTCATCATTCAGCTGAGTGTATCATGATTCAGAGGGTTGTCATCATCATATTAGGTTTCATTGGGTCATGTTAGAGCTTATCCATGCTTCAGCTGCACCTAGGCAAGGTCATTTCCCCCTCCTAGGGTTTTGAAGGCAATTTCTCTTGGGCGGTCAAATCATCAGCAAAACTTGTATCTTGATGTTCATACACCTTCCCCTATCCTTAATGTACCTTATCAAGCACTTCCCAACACTCAGATTCCCCAAATCCTCATTTTTGCACAAACCCTAGTTTCTAGCTACACCTGGCAATTTCCTAGGTTGGGCCTGTGTTTTGCCCTTTTGGACCCCTTCCCCTCAATCAATCTCTGAGATTCCACTTTCCCCTACTTCCTAACATCCCTCCCTACTCCCAAAAATTTCCCCAATAATTTAGAAGCCCCTTATCCCCTTCATTTCTCTCCATTTCGACAAAATTCCTTGTTTTACACATCGAGACAAGTCACACTCAAATAATGTTCCAGAGAAATCAAAGATGAATTTTGAGAAACTGAGGGAGGTTTTTGTCCAAAACATGCCAAAGAAGAAAAACATCTTTCACTTTTTTCACATGTGTCATGGTTTTAAAGAAATGTCAAAAATACCGGCGAGAACGAAAGTGCTCCAAGGACGGTTGGCCAAAGCACAAAAACGAAGGAAAACGCCCGATCCACTCCAAATTTTGGCCAAAGGCTCTTTGACTGAGCATGATACTTGATTGGGGAATCCCAACCCAAATTTCAATAAATTTGGAGAAAATTTTGTCATTTGTGAATTTTTTGTGCCAAACACAGGTTTTTGCTCATTAACGCGTCTCACCCCCGGTGAGACATGTCGTCCCGGCACCTCCATTTGACAAAAACTCAGCATTTCCAGATTTTTCATGCAAAGTTACATATGCACATGGAATTACTTGAGATTTTGTGATGTTATGGGCCTCCAAAAAGTCAAAAAACATGCAAAATTTGACTTTCTGCCACCTTTTTGAACCGCAGAAGGCTGTCTTGGAAGAATTGAGTTTTGACAGGGCAAATGAACTCCAAATCCAAACATTCCAGTTGGGTTGGAAAGTAGACTCACATACCTTTCCAAAAATCCTATGCTTCCCCAATTTGGCCACCTGTAAGTGCCCCAAACATAGCTCCAAAGGCGCACGACATGTCAGGCAGGTGCGCGCGACATGTTGGGCAGTTTTCACAGGAAATTCATTTACAGTGCAGGAATTCGCCCAGCTTTGACCATTTTTGACTTGAGATGGGATTTTTCACCCTCTTTGATGTAATTAATGTATTTTCATGTTACCATGACACTCATTTACCTATTCTAGAAGATTCATGCATGGAATAGCAAACATTTAATGAATGGATTGGTTTCCTAGTTTATAGAGGCAAGTTGTTTTGACTGCCTAGATTTTAGTGCTAAGTTTAGAAGTGGTTGAAACAGCTCCTAGAAGGATGAGCTCGACCCCTAGAGGTAGGGAAAGAGGTTAGATCATCTATGTTATGTACTTTCTTACTCATTTTCATGGTTGGACTCTTGAGGGAGAAACTTTCATTATATTATTTCACTGTATCTCTGCAATTTTTTGCTAAGGGAGACCAGGGTTTTGCAGTCCTCTTTGGGATTCTTGTGGACTCATGTGTTGATGGTGTGTTTCTCAATGTTCTTGTAAGCTTTGTTATGTGATTCATTTCCTTTCTTTACTTCTGCACATTAAAGAAATGAAGTGTTAAAGTAAGAATTCATGCTTGCCATGCTCTGCTTTTAAGTTTGTTTAATTTCAATGTTTTCTACTGTCTAAATAGAATTCAAAGTCATTGTTTGCTCTCTTTATCTCTCTTCCTTTCATTTCTTACCATTCATTTCAGTTAAAGGCATCAACGCTGTCTCCTACCTCGCCCCAAAGAACCCCCTGCAGAAACGGTGTCCAATCCCCGCACCCAAAATTGCCCTCTCCTCAATTTGCCACCAAAAACCCAAAAACCCCAAAATCAATCCTTTTGATCAGTTTACTAGCCTAATATCAGTGTTACCTTATTGGTCATCTCATCTATTGGATATTTTACGAGATAGACCGGAGAGAGCCTTCTCCTGCCCTATAGGGCTAGCTACGAGGCTAAATGGTTTGATGTAGCCTTGAGGTTTACCTTTCTTAGCCTGAGGTGAAATTTCAAGCGCTAACAGAAAGCTTGTTCAAGTTACAAAAGGAATCATCTCTCAAGCTATCCTGCTCTCGTTGCAATCAAACAATACAACTCACAGACTGAATAGACATAGAATATATCTTCCTCAAGCCCTCCAAGCCTCATATTTCCTTGCACAGTTTTGATTGGGGTCCAATGATGTGACATGTGTGAATTGGCCTCATCACACTCACTATAACCTCTGATCCAACTGTGCAATCCTTAAGTAATAATATTCCTTCTGCATGCAAGGAATATTCACAATGGAATATTCTTGCAACTGATAGTACACTGTCCCTCCATCTGATCTTAACTGGGTCTCTGAATGAACTAACATGCATGATTCATCCATGAGTGAATACTCAGTTATCTGAAATATAGTAGTTACATGCGTGCAAGCATTAACTAACCGAACTCTCATTAATTTAAAAAACTGTTAAATTAATCTAACTGGACTTGACTCAGTTAACTAAGCCAACTAATTACAACTCAATATTACAACTCATCCTTATCTCTTTAATTGATGGATAAATCCGTCAATCAAAGGAGAAACTGTTGCATGTCCTCACATAGACTTCATGTTCATAATTCCTTAACTAATTAACTCAAGATGAATTAATTAATCAATTTACAAACAGTTGTTAACATCAAATTCAAATTTTACTTCCTATGTTTAGTCCAGGGACTGACTAAAATAAGAAGGGATCCCGAAATTTTATTTTTAGAAAATCTATTTTTTATCAGTTTCACTTTTTACCCATTGTTGCTAAGATCCACAATGGCTGAACTACTATTTATAGCCGGGATATTTATAGTAGTGCTATTTTTAGCATTTTCTATTTTTAGCATTTCTTGTTGCACTTTGCAACACTCTCAAAGGAGATACACAACATTATGGCCATTTTTCTGAATTTTGTGGTGTACTCATGTACACTTTACCCTTTCTTATGTCTAAAGTAATGACACTAGATCCACTAATCCTATACATGCCCAATAGGGTAAAACTGTGAATTTATGAGAGTTTTGAAATCCTTCCCACTTAGTCATTGGAGGATCTCCTTCCAACCCTAACGTCTCTATGCAGCGTTCCCACAAAGTCGGGACATGGCCCTTTAATTTGAATTGAGAAAATGAAATATTTTATTCTTGCTCTATATGATGATCACTAAAATAAACTTCTAATTGTTGCAACTAGTGATTTAACTTTAAAGCATCAATCTCACCTCAATATGGCTTGATGTCAACCTTTTATTCCATCTTGAATAGGGACTGTGAATGGTTCATAACACTCAATTTGAGTTTATCATTTTCAAGTTCTTTTTTATATTCTCTCTTTATTTCTTTTGGATTTGTCGACTTTTCCCTTTGATCCGACCTCCGCATGAGAACTTCCATCTTCTTCAAATAGCCTGAGCTTATTAGTCAGGACCATCATGAGGAGGCTCATATTAAACTTTATATCTACAATATGTGCATCCAGTCATGCAAACCTCTCCTCTATCGGATCTTGAAGGTTATTAACATAATCATTGGTGATGGTTGGGGTCTTATGAATTTTGGCTTAAAATATATGGATCCCCTACAACTCCCCATAATATACCTAAAGAAACCTACTTTGATACCAATATAATCAGAAAGTTGTCGTGGATATTCCATTGGATAGTTCACATTAGAATCTACATCTTCTTTTAATAGCCTAATATTATTAACTAGGGCCATAATGAGGAGGCTCACATTACATATTATATCTACGACTCATGCTTATAACTGCATAAACATCTCCTCTACACGATCTTGAGGATTATTAACTGATTCATCAACCACGACTAGGGTTTTATGACTTTCGTCTTAACAAATTTGGATCATGCAAATCTCGATAATACGCCTAAAGAAACCTACTATAATACTAATATTATTCGTAAATTGGTGTGGATGTTCTATAGGACAGAGCATCACAACATATATGATAAATTTATACCAAAAATTTGAAATCTATATTATGAGGGTTATTTTCCTTAGAATTATATATTTAACAAGTCATTATTTTTATGCATGTAATATAGAAAATGAAAAAAATATAGAAAATATGAAAATATAATCACTCACAACCATAATAGCATAAGATATGGTCTGGGAAACCCTTTTGGGAGAAAACCCATCTAGAAGGTGAGGTTGCTCTGCTCTCTCTTTCTCTAAGTGGAAATGGATGCAAGTACAAATAAGTGTGACATATGGCCTATGGCCTGCTACAATGTACAAACCCTCTATGTTTGCTCTCTCCCTATCCACTCTTGGCTAGTCTACTCATCTATGGAACAAAATGCACTCCAATAGAATGGACCCCTTTTCCTTCTAGTGGCCCAGTTATAACACAGTCTGACAACTTACTGGTGGTTAAGTTTGGCTTCTTCCACTCTTAACTAGAGTTATGACTTCGACTCTTCTAGAGTATTCTTCACTATCTCATGTGGCTAGCCCATTTTCCATGAATAATTGGGGTTGACGTGGCATCCTCTTGAATAATGGCAAGTCAACTTCCAAGTGGCATAACTTTTACATTTGGACTTTGATTGTGGCGCTTCTTATGCCATTCGAAAGCTATTTATGTGTAGAATAGTGCTAGTTGGTGTGTTGGTTAAGTGGAAAATTTTTAAACCTCCTCGCGCCCCCCCCCCCCCAACCCCAAAAAAAAATTTGTTTGATGCCTCAAAATGCTTCCTAAAGACTTCAACCCTAACTTGCCAAATAATTGGGGATTGGCCAATAAAAATAGTCATGTGATTTGATTCCTCCACGTTTTCCACTATCGAAGTATAAATATGGTTGAAAAATAATGCAATGGTACATTCTGGATCAAAATCTACCCAAAGATAGGTCATCCATTAACTAATCAGGGGCCTCCAAATTTTCTTCCTTTAGTTCACACCCCATAGCTTCCAAGGATCCTCGTTATTTGAGTGAATGTACACAAGATCCTTTGTGTTTACTGAATGAAGTTGGTTACTCTTGAACAAATGGATTAGTGTTCTAATTTTTCTATGTTATTAAAGTAGCACAAAATTATGGAAGAACTTATGAACATATGGTTTTTGACCTATGCATGTTAGCAATAGCCATGGTTTGAATGTTTTTACTGCACAGTGGATAGTGTTAATGTTTGCATCAAATGTTGGATAGAATAGCATGCAAAATCATGCATAACTCCTCTCCATTACAGAGTTGGGGACCAAGATAGATTTATTTTAATAATGTTTTCTTCTGGATGATGATAGTGCTAGAATTGAAATGTTTAATGTATTTGATAGCACACATAGGACAACAATCATATTATTTGTTTACTTGAAAAATTGAAACGTAGTTAAATATGTTGTTGTCATTTGTGTTTGGTTGATGGTCGCAAATGTTTTATTCACAGGAGAAAAAGGAACAAACATATATTTAATTGTTTTAATGCCTATGAAGTCTATGCACTAGAATGTAATCTTGACTATTGATTTATGCATAGCCTTGTTATGTATATAGAGAGAGAGAGAGAGAGATAAACATCATTTTTTGGAGGAAGCTATGTATAGTGATATCCTCCAAGGGGTAACTACCTTAGAGGCACCCTCACAAGGGAGTTATGTTGTTCATTTCCTAATTTTTGTTGCTCATATTCTCCAGATTCAGACAACTCCCTCAATTTATCCTTTAAACATATGATTATGCTATCTCACTTGTGGTATATTAGAGATCCACCCTCACTCCTCAGATGATAGATGGACTTATACATATGGCATATTATGGTTTATGTCATATTTGACGTTCCATGCATTGGCTTATTACATAAGTATGGTCTAATAACTCCTAAGTCATATCATGAGAATGGTAAGCACTAAATGAGATTTGATAACACTTCATAATAATATAATTTATCATTTGCCTCATCGCACCATGTGAAACATAATTTTCTTTTAGAAGTGTCATCATATCTTTATATCAATTTATACTACTAGGAAATTAGATGAAGAAGCATCATTCACAACCTAACCATACTTAACACTTTCCACTTTCCCCTTTTTACACCACCCATCCATAAAAAAAAAAAAAAAAATTCCAAATCATGTTTGACTTGTCAAAGATCGCAAAAAGGGTCTAAGTGAAGAGAGCCTAAGTAATTAAATCTGAAAAGGTTAGAGGTGGAGAGACAATATAGTTAAAGAAAAAAATGTAAATCTTGAGTAATGCCACCTCAATATGGGTTCAATACCCCCAGCCCCATGCTTGTCTATGAATACCTAAAGAAAAATAAGACTTGTTAAATGAAATGAACACTTAAGGAAAAGGAAAAAGGAGTATTAAGAAATAGTGCAAAGGAAAATAAACTCAATGTTAAGCTCCCTCTTAAAGGCTTATATACATAAATTCCTAGCCCCTAAAAGCTAGTTGATCAAATCTACAAGACCTATTATCACATGATTTTCTTCTCTTCCTCCTTCCATAAATATTTATCACATCACCTACCTTTCACAAACTGACTCCAAAAATACATTCCTAGGACTTAATAGATGTATGAGGGTTAATGTTGCTTCCTCATGGTAAAACTTAGGAAAAATCTAGAAACAACCTTTATTATGTTGTGTTGAAAAAAATCACTAAATCTATACCACCTAATGGCTCACTAAGAATTTGGACCAACCACTACAAGTGGACATTGTTGAAAAATCTAGGGCAAACTGATTTAGGGTTTTTACAATTGATTTCTCTTTAACTTGACATTTACTTGTGGTATATTAATACTTTATCATTATAATTATTATGTTGATTTCAACGTCATCAAGATAAATGCCAAACAAGCAGATCACACACCTAGAAAACACTAGAAATAGGCTCCAAGCTAGGGATAAACCCACAAGGGGAAAACCCAGAGAACTTCCTCTTCTTATAGTATTTCTCTCAATGAAGACTTCTAAGACCCAGACACAAGATCACTCACCAAAATACCAGGCCATCCACCCATAGATATACTTCATGAATTTGTCATTGTTTCTACAAAATCCTCATGTGTGGAAACTTCAGTCTTGCACAAAAAACTCGCATGTGTGAGGTAAGCAAACAAATATCACATCCTCATTTCTTATTTGTTGCCTTCTTCTAGCTCCTTTGTACTTCTTTTTCACTTGCCTCAAATCATAGAAATGTATGACAAGATCGTGTCTAATGGAGTTCGAATTCCTCCCTTTATATAGATTTTTGAGTGGGTGCACATGCCTCTTCTAGGTCGACTTCATGGGTTGGTTGACCTAACATTTTTGTGTTGAAATATGTAACTAGGTTCGGCCTTCATAATGGCATATGTAATCATAATTTTATGTATTTAATGAAAAGAGAAAAATAATTTTATTATTGTTATTCTTGAGACATGGGTTTCATGCTCAAGAGAAAATTATTTTTAGTTCAAGTAACCATTGAGTGCTTCTAGGTTTGTCATAAAGTCAATTGACTCATTTTCATGTATTGAAGAACCATTTGGGCATGTTACATATTGTAAAGAAAACTTATTTGAGTTAAAATACCCTCCAAGATAAATTCGACCTACATGAAGGGACAATCCAACCTAAAGATAGCAATTTGTACCCCTCACAAGCCTATAAATAAGAAGGAACTCAACCTCATTTGCATACTCATTCAAGAAAGTTCGATCTTCTCAAGATAGAAGATGGAAAAGGATGAAAAAGAAGGACAAGAACTAGATCAAAGTTTTTAGACCTCTCTCTCTCGTGTTAGGGTTTCTACATTTGTTGGGCAGAAGAATTTGTTGAGTAGAAGAATTTGCTAGACAGAAGAATTTGCTAGGAAAGTCAAAGTTGCAGAAGTATTTGTTGGGCAAGTCGATGTTGCAGAATATTTTACTAGGTAGGTCGAAGTTGTAGAATAAATTGTTGGGAAGATCAAAGTTCCAAAAGAATCTATTGGGTATGTCAAAATTGTAGAAGTTGCTCAAAGCAAGGCTTGACTTGGGCTTGGAGGGTCTTGGTCAAGGTTCATAGGCCTTCGAATTCATCAATTGAATTTCTATAAGAAGGGAATAATTCTTGTGGTTTTCCTCTCAGTTGGAGAGCTTTTGGAACTGGTTTATTGCCTACATCTTGTGTCTTATTGTATCATTGATTTTATTGTTTCGTATTTGTTTAATGGTAAATAACACTAATAATAATAAAATGTAAGAAGAATATAATCGAGTTAAGTAAAAATAGATCACAAGCAGTTAACAAAGTAAGATAAATCACCTAATCTAGTTACCCCTAGATTTATCAACATGGTATCAAAAATAAGGTGAGAAGACAAGGAAAGGCAGCTTAAACAAGGACACTTAAGGGTCGAAGCACTAGAAAATAATGTAATAAGAATCAATAAGTTTGATGAAGGAATAAGGAGAAGTGAAGAATCTTAGATCTGTTTTTGGGCTATATTCCTCCACACGTGTGAAGATTAGGGCATCATCTTACAACAAAAAATTATGAAGTATAAGCTACTCCAAGAGAGCCAAAGTTTTGGGGAAAAATAAGTATCCCTTGTAAGTTGAATTAATAAGAATAATATTCCATCGCAAGCGAAGAAGAAAGGAGACAAATACATCCATCTTCTAGTCACACATATGAACTAGGGTTTCTGTAGAAGAAGTCGAAATTACAATCCTGCAATAGCAAGCTGAAAATATGAAGAAGGCCTAAAATCTGAAGTTGTAAGTTTGAAAATCATTACTGGAAGGAACTAATAATACCTCAAAAACCCTATCTCATCAAATAGAATAAATACACATTGAAGCATATAAAAGTCTCTACATTCTAGAGAAGAGGGAAGAAGCGTAATCATCATCATCAAGGAATCAAGGTGATCTCCCTCTCATTGAAGGATCACTTTTGAAGGAAGACATCTTCATCAAGAATACATCTTCTATCATCATCAAAATCAAGAAGGCATAAATTTGAAGAAATTAACATCAAGGAGAATCTTCAATTGAGACGTAAGTATCTTTATATCTGTTTTTGAATCTATCAAAATGACTTCATTTTGCAAGGAGAGCAACAAATTGGTTGGGTCGTCAAACTTTCTTTCATGGAAGAAGAGGATAGATTTGATCCTCATAGAAAATAAATTCATTGAGAATGTTAAGGTTTTTGTCACTAAACCTCCAAAGCAAGAAGCTCAAGCTCTAGCTGAATACATGAAAAGAGAAATAAGGGCTCAAAGAATCCTTATGTAGCAAAATTGGAAAATTCAAAAGACATCTATGACAAACTCGTGGAATTATTCTCCATAAGTACTACAAGAGAAGTGATATCATTGATAATCAAGTTATATATGATGATGATATCAAAGGAAGAAGGAATAACCTCATACTTCATAAGGGTGTTAGAAATACAAGACCAACTGCAAGAGTTGGGGTAAACCATGAGAAATGACCACCGTGGTACTAAATACACTACCTAATGGATGGGACAATTTCGTATCAAGAATTTTTTGAAAGAAGCAAGCCACCTTATCTAGTGAACTCTAGTCATTGTGTAAAATTGAAGTAAACTAGGTTAAAAGAACAAAATGATGTGGGACTAGGTGAATAAGTTCAAGCATTTATTGTCATGTCTAAAAGAAAAGGGAAGGTTTGAAAAAATTTGGTCCTCGGAAAAAGAAGAAGGAGGATATGTCGAAGATCCAATGCTATGGTTGTCAATAATATGGGCATCACAAGAGAGAATTTCAAAAATTCAAGAAGGATAACAAGAGGAAAGAAAGAAATAAATCTCATATCACCAAAGTAGTGCAAGAACCTAATGAGAAGAAATCCAAAGGGAAATATCTTCACTATTAGGGTTCCTCCAATGCATAGCAAGGGGAATTAGGAGGTGAAAATACCTCTACCACGACAGTCAAGATGAGAAGCATTATGACTAAATGCATCTTAGTAGAATATGAAATCATGTTAGAAGCATATCATTAAAACAAGAGCTCATTAGAAAATATTGAAAGGATATCTGACGTAGGAGTCCACGTGATTGTAGCAGTCATCATAGAAAGGAAGTAGCTCTTGGTAACCTCATTGAAAGCATAAGTGGTACTTATGAGCAAATAGAAGTCATCTAGCATAGAAATAAATCATCATAATCATTGGGAAGGAGCATTTGCAGGATAAGGATAATCAAGATCCTTCATTGGAATCTTCAATGGAAGGTTCACTTCTCTTGGAAGAAGCAAGTGCCTCGTTGAGAATTCCATCTTGTATGGGATTCATGGGATGATGATATGATGACAAAGGAGTATAGAAGGTCAATATGGTTGAAGTACTTTCAATCAAAGAAGTTGTCGAAGGAAGTCTAGATGACCAAAAAGAGAAATGTTGTATGTATGCATGTATTTTGAGTCATGTCATCATATATTTGCAAATAACATGGATGAATGTTCTAACTCATGAGCATGATCAAATAAAAGGGATATATTTCATTGGAAAGATGCATGGAGGCATGGTTCACATATTAACAAGATAAAATCAACATAATATGTCCTCATATGGAATATGAGGTGGTTGACAAAGATAAAGGAACTACAAATGGAGAAATATGTGAAGAAAGAAAGAAGAAATCATGAAAGCGGTAACTAAGGTCAAAAGGAATCAACATCCAACGAATCTAATGTGACATCTCCATGGGAAAGGTATGAAGACCTTGATAAAGTCTGGAAAGGAAGAAAACCCTTGACATTGAAAGTCTTGGAGATGTGTTTATGAACATGCAAGATGTTGATGTCTCTAGTGTTGGAAATACTAGGGGGGGGTGAATCAGTACTCCTTAGCAATTAGTACTTCTAAATATTTTCAGAGCATTATATAATCTTTAATTATTATTATTGTTTATCCAGTAACAAAAGTAAACAAAAGAACACAATAGGAACAATAATTTTAAGTGGGAAACCCCCTCTGGGTCAAAAACCACCAAACGCTTTTCTAATAAATTCTTTAATATTCAGCCCCAAGTGAAATGAAAGTTACAAATTCCTAGAATTCTAGAAAATCATTCTTCTCTAGCTCCCGAGTTAGCCTCCCCCTCCCTTTCTCCAGATTTTGGGTCGAGCCTGAAACGATTTCTTGGAGGTTGATGCAGCTTAAAAAGAAAGTTAAAATCATAATTTCACCACTTAAAAGAGAAAATGTACCATAAAATGTAAAAAATGGTTGGAACAAAATTTATCATGTGGGAAAAAGACAAATATGAGCTCTACCCCTATCATTATGGTCATTGCCTTGGTTCCTAGGGCCCCTTATTTGAGCCCCCTTCATCATTGAGGAACTCATGATTGTCCCAACCCCAGGTGGGCAATGAACTACCCAATCTTAAATGGGTATCCACTAATATATCATTCACATCATGCTCTCATTCCCTAGAGCCCCAAGCAGTTAAATAAAATAAAAATCAATAAAAGGAAAAAGGCATATGAAGAAGGGTGGAAAAAAAAGGTCAGGGTAACTCATATACCACAATTTCTCCCTCCTACATCTATACACCCAAGTGTGGGCCTCCCTCATTATAGCTACCCTTGTACCATGGCATGTGGCTTGGAGGCCTCCCTATTGCCCCACTCGATTCCATTATTGTTTCACATGGAACCTACCATTTGACGGATGTACCATGGACTTGTCACTCCCTTAGAGGTTGAAACCACCTAATAGGGTCCTTGATTAACCTCCTTATTGAGCTTGGAGATACTTGTATACACTAAAGCCTATTATGGAAGGGCATGCCACTATGAGGTTCCCACTTGGTTCCATGATTTGTAGGCTCATTTTCTCAATTGTGTTGATGAATTATTGTACTAGAAAGTGAGGAGACGCATTGGATCTTATACAGGATTGCAAGTGGGTCTTTTTCTTGGGGTTTGGCCTCCCTATATGGGATCGAAGCCCTCTAGAGGGTCATAATGGCACTTGTAGGGTGAACGTTGAGAGCCATGGGCCTCCACTACAGCAGAGAGAAAATAGCCACACCATGGGATCCTTCAACACCACCTTTTGCTTACTCATGTCCCATTTATTTGATGATGATGATGCATCTGGAACGCATTTCCCAGTTGACTACACGCTTACACCATACACTTGGCAGTTGATCCAAGGCCTATATGGGATTATGTCTCACCTAGGGAGATAAGGGAAGGCTTGTGCCATCATTCCTACCTCTATTAATGGAGGACAAGCTTGCTCGATTCAATTGGAGACCCATGAGGACATTCTTTGTGGCCCCACATCCACTTGGGAGCACCATGGGTCATTTTCTTGGAGATTAAGGGGCCACCCCATTTATCATTGTTAGTGGATCCCTCCTATTCATTATGGCACATGAGGGAAATGATTTGGCCTTCCAACAACCCTATTAGTTATTGTTCTATCATTTTGACCCTCTTGAGAGACTTATTATTCATCTGTTGGAGCTACTTGGTGGGCTTGTCCCCAAAGTATAGTGTTATTTGCACATTATTTTATTTTAAGGGCGTCATTAGGCTAATTAGACATAATTTGAACCCCTCGGGCTCATATAAATAAATGAGAGACTCATTGTATCATTCATCAACACTTGGATTTGTATCTCTTTTGGAGAAAAGAAATTGAACCTATTATTGATGGATGAAGTAGAGTTTTATTGATGCATTTTGATGTTTGGATAATTGTTATCTTATCTTGGAGCTTCATTGTTGCAAAAGTAATGGAAGGATATAATATTTTTTTCATGTAAGTACCCTTTACACGGGAATTTTGATGTTTTATGTCTAATATATGGAAAGTTATGCTTTGATCATGCTTGTGTCCTAATTATTAATGTGAAATTCATGAAACACATGTAAAGTTGGCTCATTTCATATGTTACTCATCTTAGCAAGAAGATCAAATTATTCCTAGGGGTGGGTTGTATACCTTTCACCTTGAAACTCCATCAATTTGTGAAGCGAAGTATAAATTCCTCTTGTTACCTAGTTGGTGCCTCTCTAGGGTTAGCGAAGTTGCAAAAGGACTCCTTCGTAGAGTGAAAATTCTAAAATCAAATTCACTTTGACTCCATTCTCTACAATTGGCTAGTCATTGGTCTCAATCTTTGGTGATCACCCTAGAATCTTATTTTCCTTTCCACAATTTTCTACCCTAACCCTAGACATCCTAGCTAGGGAATTAATTGACTTTCTTTACAGCCATCCATTTGAGGTGCAAGTTGGTGGAGAACTGCACTGGTATCTCCTCTTTTATCCCTTCAAGTTTGAAGATAATCCCACATTTGGTTTTAGAGAAACATCAAGCCCTAATTTCAATATTGTTTTGGTCTTGGTCTCCTTAGGTTTGTGGCATTTACAGGGGTCTATTATGCTTGAAAACTAAAAGGAATTTCATATATTACTGATCCCTCCTCTTCCCCTTACTTTTCCTTACATTTGGTTGAAGATCACCCCAAACCCTAGGTATTGTATGGGTATCTCTGGCCTCTTTGTGGTCCCTTTCTTTATATGACAAAATATCTTACCAAGCTACAATAGAGATAATTCTCCTCTCCTTGGGAAGCCTTGATCTAGGCATAGTCATCACATTGATCAATCTTTACATAATTCTTGACTTTCCCAAATTATCCTTTATAGGAGACCCCTTTACCTTGCTTCTAAAGCATGAAATCCTTTATCTGAGCCTCTCCTGTGAATGGGCCTTGGTAATCACTACATATCCTATCATTGAGTTATCCCTTATTGTGATTTCCTTCATACTGGAACTCCTCCCATCAATGAAAGGCCATAAAGAGCAGGGGACATCAACTAAGGTGACAGTGGGTCTTTGTCCTATTGTTAACACTTGGTCTAGTAGTAGTCCATTTGGAACCCCTCCTAGGACCCCTACTAGATTAAGCGGTAATAGGATCAAACGCTAGCTTATAGCAAAGTTCATTATCTCTTTCGAAAATCTAAATAGAAAGCATCTTTAAACTCATGGTCTAAGCATTTAAATGGTTAAACATCCCACGTCCTATGCATAGTTACATAGTAGATATGTTAATGGTTACTGTCGTGGGAACTTAGGTATTGTTTTCACTATTTAGAGTACTTTTTTGAGCTCTTGATCTTTGATCCCTAATGGTGGTAATGATGGTTAATATGCCTTTGATATTGTCTCTCTTTAAGCATTATGGACGCATCAATTTGATCATTGTTTACTTCACATAATCTTGTTGCTTGGAGTGTTTGAATATGCACCATTGAACTCTACCCTAAACACATGATGATAAATCCACCTCGATGCTAGTATCTTTCCTTGATTTTTAAGCACCATTTACACGACATAATTTGTGTTATTTAAAAATAAGAGCTTTCATGTTAAAAAACCTATGGTAAACTACTTTGAACATTTTTATGTGATCTGATTGTTACTTGGTTCTAATCTAAATATACAATACCATAAGTGATTTTGAAAGCTAATATATTTACTACTTTCTCTAAGTAATTTTGGCACTTGGATCAATCATTATTTGCATGATAAACCTCAATATTCTAGCATAGATATGATCAATATTTATTGGTTAAAAATAGCACATTGACACTCATTGTTGAATTATACAAGTTTTTTTTCCTTGTTGCTTTTGATAAAAACAATATATGTGGTATTTCATTGGTTTATCAATGTAAATACATTGAAATCTGGAATATAATCCCTTGATAATAAAAATAACCTTTGTGACATGGTGAAGGGTTTATCCAATGCTTTTATTTCAAGGTCATTATTTCATTTTGCAAGTGGACACATGTCTCATAGAATTTCATGGTATGTGTTCAATAAAGCAAGATTCTACTTTTACTTTCCAATGTATAATCTATTGAAAATGGTTGTAATTTATGTCAAAGGTTGTCCAAATGAAACAAAAAGTTACATAGTCAGATAGCATATTTTGAGACCTTTCTAACGATATATGGAACACCTTCTAACTCGTCACGGTTGAGTAGAAATGATTTTTTGAATATTCATTTATATATTATGTATCCTACTAGTTACACAACTTGGCCCAACTAGTGAACAAGGCGGCCTTACCCTAGACCCCAATAGCACTATAAATATGCATGAGAAGGAGAGTTTTTACCCATTGCTCAAGATAATTTGGTTTTGTTTTAACAAGTCAGGGGAGCAGGTCTAAGGTTCATACCTCATAAATCATTAAGAAGTGGAGTGAAGCTGAGTTGGAGAAGTCTTTTGTGGAGTACTTTTTGTCCTACCCAAGTTGTAGGAGAGTCTTTGGCACACTTCCTAGGAAGGTTTTTTAGTCTTTTTGGTTCTGGTTTGAAGAAGGCTGAGTTTTGGTGTGTAGGAGGCCAAGTTCTGATTTAGAGGACGTCTAGTTCTACCCTATTGGAGGCCAAGCCATGTTGGACATTGAGCCCTATTTGAGGCCAAGTTATATTGAGGAGACTAAGTCCTATTGAGGACCAAGTTATATTATGTTGGACTGAGTTTTGTTGGAGGCTAAGATCTAGACTGGTTTGGGTGCAAGCTGTCAAGATGGAAGACCTTCTTTTAAACAATTTCTAAGCCTAAATATTGTCTCTTGAACAGTAAACAACAATAATTTGGTTCTTATTGAGGATTGGTGTCTTCATAAGTGGTTGTAATAAATTGAAAACTATTTGAAAATCATTCAAGTGTTTCTTCTTCAAGTTTCGATTTTCACTTTAATCTATGTGTTTATGCATTGTGATGATGATTGATTATGTGATGAGATTTTATTTTTAATATTAATAAAGTGAAAATATTGAAGTCTAAGTGATATTGATTCACCCACCCTCTCAATATCACTAAGTATTTCCAACATAATCCTCTTCTCCAAGTCAAAGGTATTTCAAGTTTTTTCATAATTGGTAACTTTATCCAGTATTCATACACACTCAAACTTGTCTTACACCTTGAAAGTGGATAATTTCAATTTTCCAAAGTCTTAGTCAAACCAAGTTTTATAACTCCCCTTCATTGCTCAATAGTTTGAGTTATCTTGACCAATAGTGATTCCCCTTTTGCTAGGATCTCCCTTCATTAGTTTAAAGAGTGGGAAATGCCGCCAAGGTGATAAGGAATGGCTTTCCTAAGGGTTGCCTCTATGCTCTCCTATTGGGGTTAGAATTTTTCTCATTAGGAAATATTTTTAGACGTAGCATATAGGAATGTATTTTTATTAACCTACACTATTGTCCATACATGTGTGTGTGTGTGTGTGTGTGTGTGGCTTAATTGCATGCACAAACAAGTTTGAAGATTATTCATGAAGATAATCATATTTCTCTTTAGTATGCATGTTGCACTCATGTTTCAAATAATAGCAATTTTAAGGTCATTGGGTTATAGTGCATTGTATTAGTTGAAGGACAGACATGTATGGCATTATAATTATCATGGTGAGTCTCTACAAAACTCAAGATCAATATAGTGACACATACATTAGAGGAAATTTCAACCTAAAAGTGCCCATAAAATTTTCATGTAATTTCCATATCATAATATGTAAACCAATCAAAATCTTTTAAATTTAAAAAGAGGTACATGTAAATATTTTGGAGGGAAAAGAAGAAAAATTGTCGTTTTTAATTGTATTTTTGGTTTATCTCCTTATAGGTTTACTCAAATTTCAAGTTGCATACTCGTTGGATGCGGAATTAAATTTCTCATCCAATGACTACCGATTATGCATACTTTTGAGCAAACCCACATTGATAAAAATTGAAGATACATTTAAAAAGTGTGTTCAACACACTTTTTAAATGTATCTTCAATTTTTATCAATGTGGGTTTCCTCAAAAGTATGCATAATGGCTACTCATTAGATGTGAAATTTAATTGCGCATCCAACGAGTATCTACACTTCAAATTTGAGTAAACCTGTAAGGAGATAAACCAAAAATACAATTAAAAATAAATAAATAGTTTTATTCTTTTCCCTCCAAAATTCATAAATCTTATTTTGTTATTTTGAATATTATTTTACTATTTTTTCTTAGGAGGCCACTTTTAGGCTGAAAAATTCCTCTAATGCATGCATTTTTTATTTACAAAAAGCATTATGCAATGAAGTTAACACACCAACAATTGTTTATTATAGCATTTCAAGGTATATAAGCACAAAAAATATTTACATTTCGTGGCAATACATTTACATCTTTCGTTATTTGATTTTGGAGTTGGTTATTATCCATGATTGTGGTTGTTTTTTTATGAATTATAGTTGCTCAATTACATCTTCTATGTTGATAATACTGAGTGATAGGAATATGAGGTTGAGGTTACAATGTTTGAACTGCTTGCCAACAAAGTCCTTTCCCTCACTTGTTTGTTTTTTGCAAACATCTCTCCTTGTCCTTAGCCACAAATTTGTCACTATTACATACCCTTGTGATCTCAGTGGAGATTAATATATGGTTTTAAGTTAATGACTAAATGGGATTAATGGATCATTGATTATGCTCATGGATATGAAATGTCAAGATAGGAAGCTCCCAATTTTATTTACCTACCAACGGAAGTAAAAAAATGATTCTCCCTCCAATTCAATTTATGCATAGGTCCACTTATTGTGAATGGTGTTCCCATATAAGCTTAGATCTCCACTCATAATGGAGATACCTTCTACCTTAACAAAGTCGCACTAATTCACTATGGTTCCTATGAGTTCTCAAATGATGCACCTATTGTATGATTTTTGGGATATTGTATGACAATTTAATAACTACTATACATGAACATATTTACTTTGGTATTTTATTGTTACAAAAAACACTTGTTTAAATTCATGTACTTCTATTTGTTGTTATTTATGTTTCGATGAAGATGAAAATGGATAGATTCTTTGCTCTCTATTTTCATGATTATCTAATGAAGTTTATTAAATTTATATAATGAATAAAACTATTTCAAATGAAGCTCTAACTTCATGTTTGGTTGAAGCTAGGAAATATACACACGGGTTTAGTGGTTGAGCACTTAGTTTGCCTAAACACATAAACCCACATTTGACTAAGGTCACGTTCTAGCTACTTGCAATTCAAGACTCAATATTATTATGCTCAATTTATTTATTATATAAATTCAATATGAAGTGATGTCCTTTCAGCTTCCATGCTACCTTCTATATAAAGAGGATAAAGAGACTTGAATTATAAAGGATAAAACACAAGCATGCTTGAGCTCTGCACATTATTTTTAATTCCATGTCATTTTAACCTCGTAAGTATCATGAAAAATGTTTTAAAGGTCGGATGGCTTACAACAAAGGTAAAGCATTAGAGTGAAGGCATGTGTACATTCTTTAAAAGGCATATTTGTTTATTTGAGTACATGGATGTTCTTTTATTTCAATACTTTGAAAACTAAAACAACCATGTATGCATATTCCTTCCCAATGCTCTCTGAGTTAATCCCCAAAAGTTCTTCATCGTATGAGGCTTCCCCTATTTGATTTGTTTGTTGTTACAAGTGGTATATGGTTTTGGAAACTGCCACTTGTTGGGAGCTTAACCAGTTATCATCATTATCTTTAGGTTAATATCATTTGGCTATCCTTCAAATGTTGATCTAAGAAATATTTCCATTTTGGGCATATATGTGACTTCTTTAATTTCTTATATTATCATTCATTTTTTCTTGATTTTGCTTTAAAATGCTAGTAGTTTATGCTTTCAACTTCATTAATGTTGAAATTTGGTAGCTCCAAAGGCATTTCCGAGTGGATAAAACCCACAAAATGTTGAAAAAATGTAACTAGACTCGATCTTCATAATTATACTTGAGTCTTGATGTAATAATATATTTATCAAAAGAAAGAAAAATAAATTTTATTATTAAAGAAATTGACTTCTTAAAGCATGGACTTCATGCTTGGGTCAACTGTTTAGAGGTCAAAGCCTCCATTGGAGGGCTCTACGGTTTATGTCAAGTGTCCTTGTCCGTGACATAATGTAAAGAACCCTTCTTGGGATTTATTTGTTAAGAAAGAAATATGTTTTCATGTAAATTAGGTCTTCTAGGCCTCCTCCACCAATTCAGACTCAAACTGGACAAGTTGGCCTAATTGAGGGTCAAAAACTACTATATAAAGGCAGCAACTCGACCTCATTTGAAGCACTCACTCACCAAGTTCGATCCGCAATTTCTGGAGCAATAAAAAGTGAAAAAAATCAAGGAAGAAGGAGAAAAATGCTAGCAAAGGAGAAGGAGGTTCATCTCAAGCACAAGAACTCAAAATTCTCTCTCACACACACGCACATGTGAAGTTGCTAAGTTGTTGGAAGGGTCGAACTTATGTTATGTTTTTGGGCCGAAATTCTGATACTGGGGGTCGAAGTTCTAAAGCTAGGAAGTTGAATTTATGGATTGTTGTTGGGTTGAAGTTGTTGGAAAAGAAGAGACTATTGAAGGTTGTTGAATCATTTTGGAAGGCTGACTTGGTGGAGAAGGAAGGTATATTGGTCTAAGGTCTTGGTCCATCTCATTTTGAATTAATGAAGGAAGAGTTCTTTGATTGGGCTTTCCCCTATATAGGGATTTTAGCCCTGGCTTAGTGCATACATCTGGTATCCTTGATCTTTGTGTTTTGGTTTTGGTAATTTCTTTATGAACAAATATAAAAGAGAACAAAATAAATTTAATAAAAATATAAGTACATCACAAGTAATTATCAACATGAAGAAAATATTTCTGCCTTTCCGATTTTCTAACATGGTATCAAAGCTAAGGTGAAGAATAAGGAAAAAGGAAGGTTGAAGATCTATTGAAAAGAGAGATATAATAAAAAGAGATCAAAGGAAGAATATTAAGTAAGAACTATGTCAAACTCAATGAAGGGAGAAAACAAACTAGAAGGAGCCTCCAACTATAGGGCATGGAAAAAGAGGATAGATCTCATCCTCATAAAGAACAAAGTTTTGGATCTTGTTCTAGGAAAATTCAAGAAGCCTACGTATGAAGCAAAGAAAGAAAAGTTCAAAGAAACTTAAATCTTGTCCATGAACCTAATAGTTGATCGGGTAAAGGAAAACCTCATCTCATACGTATCCAACATAGATTCTGCTCAAGAAATGTAAGAGGCTCACTCCAAACTACTCACCATCAAGAACATTGGTCAAATAGCATGCCTCAAGAATGAGTTGAAAAACTATTATGATGAAAAAATATGATATTGCATCATCCTACTTTATAAGGATATCTAGAATCAAAGATTAAATTCAAGCAATAGATGCAATTGTCCCAGAAAAAGAGCTCATAATTACTACTCTTTTAGGACTACCAAAATCTTAGAGTTCCTTTGCATCAGTACTTAACAGTTGGAAGGATACACCAACATTTGAGAAAATGTGGAATGCATGCAGTCAAGAATATTCTTGAGTATCGTTAGTAAAAAACAAGGAGGATGAAAAAGAAAACATCTCTAATGCATATTTTGCTCAACACAAGAAGAAGGGAACCTTCAAGAAGTTGAAAGGACCAAAGGAAAAAGTTGACCTATCCAAGATTGAATGTTACAATTGTCACAAGATGGGTCACTACAAAAATCAAATTTAGGAGAATCCAGTGAATAAGAAGAGAGATAGGGATCAAGCAAATGTTACCAATGAAGCTTCACATATGACGAACAAGACCGAAGAATCAAAAATCAAGGACTTATACTACTAAGTTGTCTCTCTCAGGCATATCCCTCTTAGTCTTCTGTTTTTAGTTTTGAATTGTTTTCCCTTATGTTTTGATTTCTAGAGTTTGTAGTCCTAACATGTCTTGTTAAAACATTTTTGAATTTTTTATAAGTTGTAGGTGTCCCTCAAAGAATGTATTAAGAGGGAACCTCCACATTTTTACCAAAAGATAAGTATCATATTCTTTGTTTCATATTTTCATGTTTGGTTTCCTCCTCACGTCAAGGCTTGTTTGTATTGTATGTTAATCACCTTTCTCTTTATGTTTTCCTTGGTTAGGAAAGCTTGCTAAATGCTCAAGGGTTATGGAGGAGACTTCAAATGATAAACTTGAAGCATGGAAGAGGTTTTGTTGCAAAAGAAACCCGTCAAGATTAGATGTCCTACAAGGTTTGTTAAAGAACATTTCAAGGTATGCCTTAGATTATAAGCTTTGTTATAAAGTTATATTTATATAAAAGGTAAGATCATTCTCTTTTGAAATTTGCTTTACATTACAGGCATTGTTATCTCTAGGGTTTTGAATCTCAAATATTCTTGTTAGCATGATTAATCATTAGATTGAATCTACCATCATTATATTATCATCTGATCATTCTTGTGGAACCCTTAAAGAGTTCACTATAAAACCCTAACCTAAGGGTATGTCAATATTTATTATGAAATCCTAGTCTAGTTAGGGTTGTTAATGAAATCTAGAAATCCAATTCTTTTGATATTTTGGGTTTTGGTATTGTTATGGAAAAATCCTAGTCCTTTAGGTTTTCTTGTTGAAGGATTAATAAGGAACATGTTTTGGACCGTAAATACTATGAATTGTTATTGATCTCATTGTTGTTATATTACATTGTGCAAAGTTGTTTTTGGTTGGGCATCTCTAGTTTGTACTATGAATTGTTATTAATCTCACTACTATTATATTACATTGTATAAAGTTGTTTTTGGTTGGGCATCTCTAGTGTGTTTTTGTTCCTAACTAGGGCATAGACTAGACCTGGGGTGCAAGGAAATTTTAACATGGTATCAGAGCTACTTTGAAGGGAAGCTAGATCAAAGTGTGCATAGGTGTCAGCTCTAAAAGTGAGTTGTGATAGTTTTGTAGAAAGCAACATTGTTTCCAAGTGAACTGGCTAGAGATGGAGTAAAAGATTCAATAGAACTAGTTTGGTTATGAGATAGGGTGGGAGTTATGGTGGATTACTGGAGAACTCAATGCACAACAATATGTTGAATGGCAAGTTGTTCGCATTGTTGATGGACTTTCGTTGACTTGTCAAAGTAAGTTGAGATAGTTCAGGCGCCTTGGAAAGGAGCGCTTTGGCATGGATGAGGCAGCTTTGTGTGGATAGTAGGTTGATTATGAGATAGTATCTTCGTTTGGTTGCATAGTTTCACATCCAACGGTGGATCCATGTGCATATGAGGTGTTTGACCCAGAAGGATGAGGACACTTGCAGAGTTGAGTTGTGGTGGTCTAGAGTGGCTAGGCCCTATGTTCAACTACAACTCAGGACTGGCCTTGAAAGGACACAAGTTCAGTTGTAACACTTTCTGGGACAGAAAGAAAATTGAGCCAAGAGGGGGTTGTGTAGGCTCAAAGGGAGTCTGATGGAGAGGGAGACTGTGAAGGAGATTCAATCACCTAGTGGAAGTTTGACCTTTAGATTCAAGTGAGAGAGTGGAGTCTTCCAAGTTATGTAGGGAAAGTCATGGACCATGTAAGGATAGTTGTGGTGCTATTGAAAATTGGGGCAACTATGGGATGAATTTCCCCATAGGAATCCAATAACCCCAAGAGGATCCCATCTCACCCCAAAGGAGAATTCAAATTAATAAAATAAATTTTATTATTAATGTGGCAAGAAATTAATATATATATATATCTATATATATATATATATATATATATATATATATATATATAATATATATATATATATATATGAATCAAGAATTTTCCTCCAAATTCTACAGTTGTATTGGCCCTTTTAAGTCACCCATTCAATCATAAGGAAGTATATAAATATGTGATCGATCCATCTCAAATGTGCAATCCAATCTCTCACGTCATCTAGCGAAGAAATAAAACAATGTGAAATTTCATGGCTTGCATTATTTATGAAGCTTGCATTTATTGGTTCATTGACATACTTTGAGGCTCGCATTATTTATTGGATCGTTGACATCCTCTTTGTGGCTCGCTTATAATCTATTGTGGCTCGCGTCATTTTTCACGGCTCGCATTAGCATCTTTGTGGCTTGTCTATACAGTGGCCTGCAATCTCATACAATGGCTCACATTATTTATACAGAGGCTCACATTGTATTCCTTTTGGTTTATTTTTCTATGGCTCGTAATATTTTATGCTTCGTATATTATTATTGTGGCTTTCACATCAACCTTTGTGACTTGTACCCTATGGCTCGTATATCAATCTCAGTGGCTCACATTTTTGTTTTTAATAGCTTGCATTACTTATTCTGTGGCTCACAATGTCTTATGATTCGCACTTATGTTTTATGTCTCGCACTTATGTTCTGTGAATCACATTAATTCTTTGTAGCTCGCAACCTATATCTCTATGGCTTGCATTATGATGTATGGACAAAGAACTTAACATGATACAGTGATCTATATGAAGTGATACAATGATCTATATAACGGTGATAACAATATATTATTTTAATGACTAAGTTGTGTGACAGATATACATGGAAAGTGTCCTCATGATATGAGGCAGCATGTTTATGGTTTATGGCAAGTCTAATTGAGACACTTATGATGATAATAATGTTAACCAAGTTGTATGGCAATGACTCTTTGATATGACAATAATATACTTGGCATGATAGTAATCATATGAATCACGGTGACCTCAGTATATGACAGTGCCCCTAATCTTCATGACAGTGCTAGATCTACATAGTAGTCACCTTGTTGCATAATAGTGATTTTGATGTATGACTATGACAGTGACCTTGTTGCATAATGGTAACCTTAACATGACATTGACTTTGATATAGCAGTAACCTTGTATGGTAGTGACACATTGACATGGAAATGATCTTGAGGTATATTGATATGGCAGTGATCTAAATGTGATAGTGACCTTGAAATGACAATGACAACAGTAATCTAGATGACAGTGATAACAGTATGTCAACAATACTCTTGTTAACCATGGTAACAGTAATTTCTCTAATGGAAACATCCTTATTGTTATAGACATTTTTTGGCACTTCAACCCCAATCACAAATGTCCATAAACTGAGGGCTCTTAAGTCCCTAAAATTGTTGCTTCACTGCCTAAAGGAACAAGGTCAACTAATTACATCATCTCCCAGAAGTTCTCCCACTGAAAATTGCTCATAAATGGTCAAAATTGGACCATACTGAAAGCTCAATGTAGAGGGTGCGATGCATATCACCTTCCCAATGTACAAGGTGCGATGCATACTGATTTGCTCCTCTATAGGGTGAGATGTTCGGGAATGGACAAATGGCAGGGACAAAAATGGGAGGTGGAAGATCATGGAATCTTCCAAAAGCTTCCCCTCTGACACTTGCCTCTCCATTTTTGACCAGGGATAAGTAAGAGATCGTCATTCTCCAAGTGGAAGCAGGAACTATCAGATAGAAGACACTAATAAAGATCCCAAAAGATGACTCACATCTCTGTAATCATCTATATATGGATCCCTCATCACAGAGATCCAGAGGCTGGAATTTTGTATCTTTAGAGAAGTGATGTGGTATTCTGTGTACATTCACAGTGTTGGGTGATTAGCTTTGCTTGAGGTGAAGAAGGGCTTCTTAGCTGAAGGATGATGCTAGGTCAAAGCACATGGTTGTAATCTTCTTCTACTTTTCATCTGAATAAAGCTATTCTTGTTTCCTTCCATATTCTTGTGTACTTGTTTATATATGCATGTATATGGTTAATGCACATCTGATCCTGCATTATTTATGAATTTAGATCCTTGTTTCTTGCATAGTAGTATGTTGTTGTGATTCCACAGGTTCTTTTGAAGCTGGGCAGACAAAGGAGAAACGGCGAAACTCTATCCAGAAAGAGAGGAAATCAAGCGCAAGACTCAGGTTGGCCCTCTTAGTCCTCTTCTCATCTATTTTCATAAAAGGAATCAATAGTGGACTTTGACTGTTTGTTTCTAAGATAGCCACCCATCTTAGTGGGAATAGCAGCATCCAAGTGGACACTATTCCCGGATAACAAAATGGCGACTTCGCTGGGGATCGACTAGATTACTTGTTAGCTTATCTATCCTTGTTTCTTTCATAAACATATAGACTGAGCCTGAAGTCAAGCCAGCTAGCCTTCGAACTGCATTTGTCATACAAATGCAAAGTAGATCAATGTTGCTTTAATCAGTCTCCGTGTTTTGTTTATGAATTAAATAATAGATCTGCAAGCAATCTAATTCCCTAAGTGGTGGCTCTAGTAACCTCTTAGATCACCCCTGTGTTTTACATACACTGATCCTTACTTATTCAGCTTAAACACCTAAACTAGATTGCAAACTGTGAGTGAAATCTCGTTCAAAGTCTCGCACTGCTACCATCTCACCTTGCCTTCAAGGCAGTCTGTATGCATCGCACTTCCCGAATGGAGTAGGTGCGCTGCATACTGAGTTCATTGTGTAACAGGTGTGAGGCTCAGGGAGGATTGACTTTACCCTCCGACTGTGGATTTTTCCTCACTATTTTCAGTCTTATTCAAGAGTTTTGTTGTCTGTAATCAGTGTACTTCTATGAAAACCCCCTTCTCTTGCATTATTCTGCCTCCTTAGTGCAAAGAACTATAAATGTTTTTTATGTATTCTGCGTCGTTTTAGTTCTCTTTTGCAAAAAGTAGCATAGTCAAACTATCGTCTCTAGATCTGAAAGTGTCATAGCTATCGTTTTCAGTTTTAGAAAGAAATTCCATTGTTTTAGATAGTCGATTATATAGTTACTGTTGCATAGGATTTGAATTACTAGCTTTAAAGTGTCGAAAAGCAATTTCCATTTCAAAATTGCAAAGTGTCTCTCTTACTTTCACTTCGTTTTGGAAAATAATTTTGTTGAGTATTGTCGCTTTAAAGTAATTCAATTTTTCACATAGCTTTCTTAACGTCATTCACACATTAAGAGATCTGAAAAACAAATACATGCATGTGCATTTTCATTTTGAATGCTTGGCTTGATTTAGGACTGTGTATTTCAACGTGTGCTCTGTGCTCTGTGAAGAAAAGATGCTTGACTTTCTTCCCTTTAGTAGCTAGGATTTTCATTGTTGAAAGAAGATAAAACGTTTGTTTATCATCTTAAACTACATTTAGGAATTATACATACATCACGTGGTGAACCTGAAAGGAAAACTGTTAAGCAAGATCAACTTAAAATAAATCCAATGAATCTAACAACGCTTTGGAACTTAACGCACAACATCTAGAGGTCTAGGCTAGAGACATATTCTGGCATTGTAAAACCTGGTAACTGTTTCTTTCAGTGTTGGTTGGGTGATTCCTCCACTCTGAGACGGCAAGTGCCAGTACGAACTTGTGCTCCCACATACCGTCGCATATATATTAGGAGACCACAATAGGCTACACCCTTTATCCTTAGGAAGTTGTGTATGCCGCCCTATTGATCGTAATGAATCGAATACAGTATTCGGGAAGATTGATCGTCGTACCATATAAAGTGTTCTACAGTTTTACGATTGGTTTGGTAATCCTCTCTACCTAGATGTCCAGAGAAGTCCATTTTGCTCCTTTTCAGACTCCTTAAAGGAAAAGGTCCTCTGAGCGCTTTTCACTTCAAGCTCAATAAAAATCGAAGGCGACTAGAGTCATTTTTTGTTTTTTCTCGACTCTTAAAAATTGAAAAAAAAAGTTGTGTCCAAGTGTCTAAAAATTTATTTTAATCGGAATAACGTCACCAATTCCACCATTGATCTTCAAGTTGAGAAAATGGAGTCTACCAACCAAGGATTTCCCCATGAAGGAAATCCTAGTCCCTTCTCCTCTTGGGGAGATGTTGCTCCACCCCATATGGCCACTTTGTCACTTCCAGGATTGACAATTGGTTTGCCGGTATAGCTCTTCTCTACCTTTGTCGTTCAGAATCCCATAATTCCTGAACAGTCTAATCAGCAAATAGATGACACTAAAGTTGCCTCCCAACCTTCTACTTCATCTGATTCTCTCTCTCCTCCTTCCTCTTCACTTGATAAAGCCGATAAAGCTAAAATTAAAGTAACTGAGAAGAAGAAGAAGCAGAAAGAGAAAAAGGAAAAGAAGAAAAAGGAACCAAAATCGAAAGGGAGCGACCAAGTGTCGTCTAGCAAAAATTCACACACCACACAGTCAAAACCTAAATCTCCTTATGTCATTTGCAATGGAGACCACTATCACCGAGATTGTCCCTGCATTCCTCGGATCTTAAGGGACTGGTCTCCTCGTTTGCAGAATCCAATAGCATCAACCTCTAGCAATCACGTTGAATGCTCACCATCAACCGATGAAAGTGAAGCACGTGGACAAAGAAGGAATCCTAAACTTCCTTGTAAGTTATGTGAAGGCGATCACGTCGTCCACCATTATTCCTTCCTTGAATAGGCTAAAAGAATTTTGGATCATCCGGTTTCACTGCTACAACTTCCTCTTGGATATCGAAAACTCTTGCTGAGCCCTCCATCGGTTGAAAATCTGGCTGGCCCGTCATTGTGGTCAACCGAAGCACCTATCATTGAAAATGAACCCTCTGAATCCATACCAGAAGAAAGTCAAAGGGTCGATACGGCAGTTGACCCGGTCTTGCCTTCAGAGTATTCATCTTCGAATGATACCATCACTGAAGAGAAAGAGAACGACAACGTTCAAATTCTTTTCATTAACACAGACTCCGATAAGCTTGGGAGTAGTCCTCCCGTTCCTTTACCGTAGGAAGGAAGTTCATCAGAGTCATATCCGACCGTCTATTCGGTCCCACCACCAAGAAACCTAGTTGTTTCCTTCAACTGGAATCTACTAGGCAGACCCCGTTTACCAGCCAGTGTACCATTCAGAATCATTGTACAAGCTTATAGAATGGTCATGGTTAGTACCATCATTGATGAAGGGGCTTCTGTGAGTATCCTTTCCTCAACTACTTGGAAAGCGCTTGGTTCGCCATCGCTTTTACCTGAAAAGAGAAATCTAATAGGCTTCGACAAAGGAACCAGTCGACCTTTAGGGATCCTTCCAAATGTACCCATTACTTTGAGAAGGAAAACTGTTCACATGAACGTTATGGTAGTTCAAGGACCTTTAGATCATAATCTACTCCTTGGACACAACTATAGTTATTGCATGGGAGCCATCATCTCCTCACTCTTTAGAGTAATGTGTTTTCCGCACGAAGGCAGAATGGACAAGCTCGTGGACCAAATGTCATTCCCTGGATCACACATCGCAAATAGTCAAATGCCATCCCTAAATGGTCTTTTCATGCAAGTAATGTCTCATCAGCCTCCAGTCTGTCCACCTGATGAGTGCGAGTGATTCAGGAAGATGTGACTGAAACCCAGGGGGCATGCACCCTGGTCTATTTCGGCAGGAAAACTTTGGGTATAGAGTGGATTTCCGCGAAGGATATATGACTAGTCTGGCGAACCCATCCTCATAGGAAAATGGGAACAGACTGGAATAAGATACCTTCGTTAAAGTTATGTGAGTGGAGTATCTCTACACCACTCCCCTTTGTCTATTTCGATAGACATCGCCGAGGGAGCATTTTCCTTGGTAACTGGGAAATTTTTCGCTATACTTGGGGGCATGCAAACCTTTTCACATGCAAGTGAAGAGCGGCTATTTATTTTTTAAATTTTTAGGACCTCTAACCCTTTAAACCCGTAAGGCTAGTCGTTTCCTAGCTCGCATAAAGAAAGGATTCGGGGCAAAGCTTCAAAAGGTGCAAGCTCCATAAAAAATTCCATCTTGAATGAGACATTTCTTATCATATGACTGCAAAGCAATGTTGTCGTAGAGTTCAAGCTCGTTAAAAAATAAACTCTCCACGAGCAGTTTTAGCACATAGTTCAAGCTCGTTAAAAAATAAACATAAGTCATGAGCAAGTGT
>APFE030442384.1:0-14661 GCA_000404065.3 Pinus taeda | reverse complement strand
GGCCACATAATTAACCTATGGTGGTGGTGATACCACTTGCATACAAGGAAAATTTAGGGGGAGATGGTTGATCGAGATTCAAATTAGGACCAACGAACAAAAGTTGATTGATGGCCACAATTCTTCCTTCATGCGAGAAACATATGACATGAAAGAGAGAAGAGATAAGAGCTCCCATGACATAAACATAGTCACGGACAAGGATTAAATTAAAATCCAAAGGGCCTTGTACTACCATCATGTCAATATAGATGACTTTTCCTCCCAAAGTAATAGGAAACTTAGGAAGGATCCCTAACAGTTGACTTGTTCCTTTGTTAAAAGCTAACAAGTTTTGTTCCCTAATGTTGTGTTCGGTGTCCCGGCTGCGGGTGAACATTAAAAGGGAAGGTGCAGAGGTGGGCTTCCCACTGGGCAAGTGGCAGCCCAGTCCCGCCATCTGCCCGATTCATTTAAGGGCCTGCCACCCCCGTCGCGTTAACATGAAGGCAGGCAGTAAATTCAACCTAAAGCAAGCCGCCCATCGCATTATGCCTCGCTCGAGTTCAGTTCCTTCGGCATTCGGTATGCAGCTTCTCTGCATTGGTTTGCACATGGCCTGGATAGTCGCCGCGCAGTATATTTACTGTGAGCCGGTGCTGGTAACTCACTTCTTTCATTCCATTTTGTCTGTTGTTTGGCTCTCGGGATATCGTTGGTGTGGTTCACAGCTGGTTTTTTGGTCTTGGAGGAGGTCTCAGAGGTTCAGACCTCGGCCCTCAACTCTGAAGGCCTTGGTCTCTTCCTCTGAGTGTCCTGCACATACTGTCATTCAATTTCATGCTCCTGAGTTTCTATTTGGTCAGTTCTGGGTGTTTATGTTTGTTGCACCCCTGTGTGTCTCCGTTGTCGAGTATCTCCTGCCTTCTGTGCCCCAGCAAGTCTCCACGTCTTTGGGTTTGAGTTCTTGGCTCCCTGTGCCTTTGGATTCGAGGAGCCAAAGCTCTCTGTGTGGTCTCCGCTCCAGTTTCACTGTTCATTTCATTTCAAAATGCCACGAGAACGGCTTTGCCTTAGTAGCTGCAGGGGTGGGTCACGGGGAGGCGCCAGAGGCAGAGCCAATCCTCAGCGCTCCTCTCACTCCACGGAATCCTCCTCAGACGGAATTGATTCACGGGGTGCAAGGCGAGGACAAGGGAGAGGCAGAGGGCATGCTCGTGCTGCTGTCTGCGAGCATAGCTCACATCCCTCAACTCGGTTTCGCTTCCCATGCTCACTGGATAATTCAACTTACTATGTATCTATTCAAATTGAGAAATTTGACAATGCAGTTCCACCAGAAGCCTCTAAGGAACAAAGGCCTCCTTCTCCAGTCATGTGTCAAAGAGCTTAGCCTACGGAAACCTCGGGTGCGGTGGCGGGTCCAAGTGAGCTGGCAAAAGACGATGCGCCTTACACGGATTCAAGCGCGTCGGATCAATACGGTTACAGGATTGTGGAGGAGCAGCCCTCCACCTCTGTGGATGCTTGAGCCTGTCTCCAGGGCGTTCTTGTGGTGGTTCTAGTGTTTTAATGGAGTTTGTCTGGTATTTCTTGTTCTCTGCCTTCTCAGTAGGGTTTTTTCTGTAAAGCTTACGCCATGCTCAGTTCTATTCAGGTCGCACGCGGTTTTCAAACGCGCCTCTGTGTGCTGCTATAATGTAATCTATAACACTCTTGGGATAAAGTCTGGTACTGTTAGTAATGTCTGGGTCATTTTGTCTATCTCTCAGCTGGTTACAGTTTTTTGGCAGTCTGTTGGTCTTCCAGTTATGGTCTGTGACACGTGTCTATCCTCTAGTTATCAAGGTTAGGTGTCTAGCAGTGCTAAATCCATCTCCAAATGGTGAATTATGAGGCCTACGTCGATGTAATCTTTTTGTAACCTTTTGTATAATAATAGAAGTAGCCTAATTTACAAAAAAAAAAAATGTTTTGTTCGGTGTATCATGGTATACAAGGTGGCAGACTCAGTTACCTATGAATGGATAGAAACCTATATGGGACCCCCAAAATATTCACGACAGTACGCAGGAGCGCAGTTTGTGGTAGTGTCATCTTATGCATAATCGTTCGATGAGAGCGTTCCCATATACTTACTATGCGTGGAGCACCTCTGGTATACCCGAAAGTACTGGAGAACAGTCCTATACACTTCCGTACATGGAACGAGATTTTACGCCTGGGATACAATGCTGGAAAATAACAACAGGTCCTACGTTTAATGACGCCAAAACACGTCTATAGCCTAGACCTCTAAATTTTGCGTTAAGTTCCAAATGCTCCTTAAGTTAATTGAGGTAAATTTTAAGTTTATCTTCAATCAAGTTTCGGTTTTAAGGCTCAAAATGATGTCACTTGAACACCTATGATGCAACTATCATGAGAAAAGGATATTTTCAGTTTCGATGAAAGCTAATCTAGTATGGGAAGAGATTCAAACAATGATGCAACAATGAAGAATGTAGAAAACAAAGCTTTCCTAACTAGATCTTTCACTTTCCTTTTCTAAATGCAACCACCAAAAGCAAAATGATTTCAATTTTTCTTTCAATGAATGAGAATGCACTCAATGCAATTTTAGTTTTCAATCACTAAACAATGTAATCTATGTCCAATGATAAATCTCAAAAAATGACTTTTCAATACAATGTGATCTAATGCATTTTACGAAAAGTAAATTATGAGATGAAAACTAAGTGAATGCAAAATCAAATTCTTTATTAATGAAAAATAACTACTACTGCTGAATCAACAGAAAATAGATATTTTCCCACTCATACAAGCAACAAACAAATATTTTAATTGACTCAAAGAATCAAATACTTAACCAAAATTTACTTTCATCACTTCAAACAATGGGAGGTACTTTTGCACACCACAAAGGAACTAACACAAATCAAATAAAATTCAATGCTCACAGAGCAGGAGGATGACCTGAGAGATCAGGACACAGTAGGATTTTTAGTAGAAACCCTAAAAGTTCCCAATTTTAAGGATCAACACGGCTTTACATAGCGAAATCTGCGTTGACAAGTTCATCAATGCTACTTTGCATAGAAAAATCTATGTTGTTAACACTACTTTACACAAGAAAAATCATGATGGACGAGAAACTAGACCAGCAATAGCAGACAATGCAAGACAAGGTTTCCAGCGTGGGCAGACAGTGGAAGACAAGGTTTCCAATGCGATTGTACTGGGAAAAATCAGCGTTTTCAACACGACTGTGTTTGAGAAAAAGGGTTTTGGGCGAGAAAAGTTTACGAGAAAAAAACAAAGTTTGAACAAAACCCTAGACTATATATCCTAAAACACATAATACTTAGAGTGCACATTGAAACATAATCAAAATCAAGGATCATTCAATGGTTCACCAAACTAAACAATAAATCTAAATGTAAATGGAGGTATGGTTGGGCTATAGGATCCCTGGTAGAGTCACCAATTGTTTATCTAGGCAATCCCTTCTACCGATAGAAGTGATCCCTCTAGTCCAATTAGTGGATCTAGTAACAACCGAAACAAATAAATGAAAAAATATCCTAGTTTAAATTAGAATGATGTGAGAGAGCAAAGATGGCCTACCTCACTCCTATGTGGTCAATTTTCAATTTCGATCCCGATCTCCTCACTTCCAAGCTCGATCCTCACTATTTTGTTGCGAATGAATACCTGTAAGAGAGATCAAACGAAGACAACAAAAAAAAAACATAACATATGCATTCTTGATCCAAGTGGATGTTGGTGGCCACCCACCTATCCCACTTGGATCCCCACAACTATCTCTTTCAGTTTTTTAGTTTCCTTAATTGTAGCACAATTTACTATATTTGGTAGTTTTTTGGGTCCTGGACTTCCAGAGTTGTTTTGAGGCCATAAGCGACACGTTTTGGGAAAATCGAGATAAAATGGGTCATATACTAATGTTTCTCATCCCAAAGTTGTAGTCCTCGTATAGATTTTTCTAACGAGCTATTCTATGTGTCAAATGGAGATCGTATGTGAAAGTTATGACCTCGGGAAGTTGATGTACCAATTTAGCCAAACGGGGCCCACAGCTTGGCATTTGATCTCCTAGGGTTAGGTTTTTGGGTGTTTAGGGTTTTTTGTTGAGCTATTATATGTGTCAAATGGAGATCGTATGTGAAATTTATGACCTCAGGAAGTTGATGTACCAATTTAGCCAAACGGGGCCCACAGCTTGGCGTTTGATCTGCTAGGGTTAGGTTTTTGGGTGTTTAGGGTTTTTTGTTGTTTCTCCCTTCAAGCCTCATTTTAACACAATTCATAGGCATGAAGCCACCACATCTCTTCTCAAAGATAAGCTACCATCGCCCTAGCTAGTTTATTTCCATTTCTGTTTGTAAGCATATTTCAATATTTACGGGAATGAAAGGAAGTATTATTTTTGCTGCATCTCTATATGCATGGTTATATCTGTAATTTGTTGCATTCATGTTTAAATTTAGATCAATTCTAATGTAAAACAAATGACATATCAAGGAGTATCATACTAAGGAAGTAGTCATTTACACACTTACGAAAAGTAAACATGCATTCTATTAATAATAAACACAAGATTGAAGCATACAACTACTACCTTGATGTTAGAGGCCTCCTTCAAGATGGGTTTCCAAGTCCAAGCCAAGACTTCTCAAGATATCCTTTCTCCTTCACAAATTAGCAGCAATTAGGCACAATTTGGCAATAACATGACCAATCTATTCTAATTAACCAATTGAGGGTGTAAGGGAATGCATTTATAGGGAAGGATAGGGAAATAGGGATCCACAAAAGGGGGAAGAAGGTCCACATCTTAAGGGTAAGATCCCTAAAGGTACGATCAAGGACTAAAAATGGGACAGCTCGACCATATCCTTATTCAACAATAACCAACTTGTCGTTCTCGAGGCTTCTAGTAAGAGAAGCTTCTACTCCATTTTTGGAGAAACTACGTGAAGAGGATCAATGCAGATTTTCCTATCTAAAGTTGCACTGCCAGCACTAGTCCCTAGTTAGACCAAAGGGTACTAGCATCGTTTCGCCTGCTAAAATTAGCATTGGGCTTGCAAATAGGGTTTTTTGACAAACTCGTCTAGAATTACTTGGTATAGCTAGAAGTATCACGTGGGGAGGCATTGATCTCCTGATATTCTACCTGATAATATCCACTCATGTCCAAGGCATTTCTTCTTCTTTTCTTCATGGATGCTTTGATCAATGTTTTTCATGGTGAATTCATTGACAATTTTTGTTGCTTTACGACATTTTGGGCAAAGTTTGATAGCTCAGAGTATGAGACAGGATGTGCGACAAATAATTGTATAACAGGACCTAAGCAAATTGAGTCTCTAGTTGTTCATCAAGGCAAAAGATAACTCCTCCCACCCTTGCCACCCTAGATGTTTTATAAACTTTTAAACAAAATAAAATAGAAAATGTATATTTGGAAAGCGATCAAAACGTAGAATAATAAGACTACTTAAATATTTCAACCATAAGAATTTTTTTTTTAATTACTTTATTATATATATAATATGATATAAAATAAATATAATATATATATATATATAGTATATATATACTATAAGTATACTATATATATATAATATATATATATATATAGATATATATATATATATATATTACTTTTTTACCATATATGTATGTACATATTTGACATTTTAATAAAATAGTGTGGGTCACAAATAAAATATTTCAATGTCCATTTTACATAAAGTATTTTAATGTCACATATGTATATATGGTACATGGTTAAAGAACAAAATCTAAGTATATATTACAGAAAGAAATTAAAAAAATATTTTTTTTTATGGTTAAAATATTTCGAATAGTTTTATTATTCTACATTTTATCCCTTTTTCATATATATATTTTCCAGTTTATTTTATCTAGAATTTTATCAAACATTTGGTATAATTTCAAGGTGTAATCTACAAAATTCAAGTTCCAATGGGGATTTTGAAGGCATTGAATCTACTTATATACTTAAAAATTTAATTGAATATTTTAGTATATTTAAGTTCAAAGTTGCAATTTAAATAATGAAAGCACAAAGTTATCATTACATATTCTTCCTTTATTGAAATTTAAAAATAAAATTAAAAGCATTAAATTTATATAAACATGAATCGATGCTCACAACATTTATCCTTAATGTAAACAAGATGATTAATGTCTTAAATATTGGACTTTGAATTTGCATTCAATATCAAAATTTTAATTAATAAAATTAATAAAGTACTATAACTGAATACTCAATGTTTCTAACAGATGTTATATATTGCATTATACATGTCCATATATTGTACTAGATGTCTATAAGACTATCAAGCAAAGCATCATTGTTCATAATCTGATAACAAGAATCATAGGTTTATGAGTCACTCTGTAAATATTTACATTGTATTTATATGCTACCCATTATATTTGCAAGAAGCTAAAGAAATAAAGGGGTCATCCTACTTTACTCGCCATCTTGGATATCTGATACACAACGTATAACATTTTTCTAAACGAGCATATTTAAAAAAAATAAAAAAAAACCGTGAATTATTATCCCTTCCACTGGTAGGTATTATGCATTTGGTACCTTGAATCAATCCACCAATGACCAAAAATCAAATCGCAATGCATAAAGTTAACCTTATAGAATGAAAATAATTTATCTTTTTAATTTTTTTTTAATTTTATTTATTTCAACTCTCATTGGTTTAATTGCATTGGCTCTTATTTTGTAATCATAGGTGACATACATCCATACCATCACCTCACAGCCACTTCTCAACCAATTAAGCTACTGTTGCCACATGCCTTTAAATTCCAAATTTTGGTGATGATCAATTCATCAATACCCACAATGATGAATGAATGATAAAGCCCAACTTTCAAATCTTGTCCCTTCTCCTCGTCTCCATTATGATTCTTCTCGTTGCCATTATGGGCTTCGCCATTAAGGTTTTGCTTGTTTTTTGTTACAACTCCATTATGATTATGCTCATTGCCATTATGGTCTCCACCATTAAAGTTTTGGTTGTTGTTGGTTACAACTCAATTATAATTCTTTGCGTTTCCATTATGGTCTCTGCCATTAAGGTTTTGTTGATTGTTGGTTACAAAGTATTGTTTTGAACATCTGATAGAGTAGAGTTTAAGAAAGTACATTGCGCTTGATTATGAATCGTGAGAAACTAGCGTTTGAATCTTAAAATGTTTGACAGGTCAGCTAATATGTACAAACTGAGAATGCAATAGGCAATATCAACATCATAATTGCTAATACCTTTGTAAACTCTCCTAAATATTTTGATTGCATGAATTTTGGTTATGATTTCCGAATTGAATTCCCAATGGTCTCTTTCTTATTTTCTGGGATACTTAGTGGAATTTTAGTCTTGTCCTTTCAACTTCTAATCATATTTAAATTTTATATAAATTTGGAAATTTAAATTTCATATAATATTTTGGAAATATAAAATTTCTAAAGCCAATTTTGTTTCTTAAATTTTTAGTTATTTTTTTACTTAAAAATAAATTACTTCTTATTTTTTTATCATATTTAAATTTATATAATGCAAAATTTAAAATTAATTATCATCCCTCACGCTAGCAGGTATAGGTAAGTGCATTGACCTTGATTTAATCCACCATTGACCAAAAATAAAATTACAATGCATAAGGTTAATTATTTTAGCCTTAAGCAAAGGGACAAATATTTTAGTCAAAAATATTATTGGTAAAGTAATACATTTCCATAAATTATATATATATATGTGTATGCCTACTTGTAATGGTTATCAAAATCTTGTGTTTTGATATGTATTGGATCATTATATTGTTTTTCATCCATATCGATGCATTCATAGTGGAAAAATTGGAGGAATACTCTGATGGAAGCATTTTTACCGGTGGGACTCAGTTTGGCAAAACTGGGTCTAAAACCTTCTGGAGCATTTTGAGGCATCAAGCAAAGTTTTTTGGAGGTAAAACCTTGTCACTTTGTTGTAGCACCATTACATGTTATTCTACACACAAAGATATTTCCAATGGCACAAGAAGCACGTCAATCGAAGTTTCTATGCAAAAGTTATGCCACTCAGAAGTTGACCTTTTTGTTCTCACACCTATAGTTTGAAAGGATTTCGTGTCAACCCCCATTATTTATAGAAAAATGGATAGCCACTTGTTTTTGATGTAAAAGTCTCTATAAGATTTTATATTTTAACTCTAGTTAATAGTTGATGTAGTCAAAATTAACCACTAGTAGGCTAGCAGGGTGTGTTAAACCCGAGCCACTAAGAGGAAGAGACATTCCATACTTTTGAGAGAACTTTGTTCCATAGCTAAGCAAAGATAGCCAAGAGAGATAAGAGGTAGAGAACACAAAGAACATTTGTGAAATATAGCATCCCCCAAGCCACAATAATTACTTCTTTGTACCTGCAGCCATATTTCCAAATAGAGAAGGAGAGCGAAGCAGCCTCACCTTCCAACTAGGTTTTCCCTCGAAATGGCTTCCTAGAGAGTATACCTTGTGTATTATGTGTGTGAGTGAGCTTATTTTGTTGTTCTCTACCTTTTTGCATAATTTCCATTCGCATGCATGCACTAATTACAATTAATTCTGCATATCTTAAAGTTCAATAAAATTGTAATAGTGTAGAAATTTTGCATTTTAATATTTTGTTATTAGATATGATGTGATGAACTGTCGAGTACAATATCCATGAAAGTTTATGGATTATTTGGTATCAGAGCCTCAACCTAGGTTTGATTTCCCTTAGCTGTGTTTGAAGGAGGCTATTGGAGGAATCATTGCACCTCTACGAAATCCATAATTTCCACCGTGGAGATCCTAGTTACCAGTTTGGAAAGTTTACCAACACCTA
Organism: Pinus taeda; assembly: GCA_000404065.3. NCBI lineage: Eukaryota > Viridiplantae > Streptophyta > Pinopsida > Pinales > Pinaceae > Pinus > Pinus taeda. The sequence continues at coordinate 5,731 of APFE030442384.1, read as the reverse complement.
TGGGTTTTGGTGTAAGGGGAAACCTCTTCATGGTATCAGAGACAAATTTATTTGGGTATTTATGGATATTTGTTGTGGATCTAGGTCGGTGGGGTCGAAAATCGTAAAACCCTAATCATTGTTGTTTAATTTGTAAATGAACCTCGTGATCCTAAAGAGGTGAGGTCTTTGCAGCTCGAACAACAAGTCGCGGATATAAACACCAATGTAAAATTCCTCATGGAAGCTCTACAAAATAAGCTAGGGATATTTGTTAGGATATCGTGATGACACAAAAAACTAGACGAAGAAAGAACTTGGAAAATATTCACCCAGTTCGAGTGCCATGAATTAATCCCTTTTTAAAATGGAAGAAAAATTCAATATCAATTTGTACCATAGTGATATCGACACTCTAAAGTTGAAACACTACTTGTAGCAATTGGAAGTTTATTTTAATGTATCAGATGAAGGAAGGGCTAAAGATCTCATTCGCGTGGCTGAAAGTATGGGGCCATGCACTGACTTAGTGGGAGAGCCACATGGAAAATATGAGGTTGGAGGGAGAACCTCTAGTGACTAAGTGGGAGGATTTAAAAACCCTAATTAAGTCATAGTTTTATCCCATTGGGTACGTGGAGGACTAGTGGATCCAGTCGCATTACTTTTGGAAAAAGTCGTGCCAAAGTGTGTAGGACTACACCACAAAATTCAAAAATATGGCTATAATGTTGGGTATCTCTCCCAAAACCCATATGTACTCCTCAAGTATTTGGTGGGTATGCACCACCATCTGTGTGAGGAAGTGATGTTGTTCAAGCCTAAATTAGTGGACAAGGCTTGTGTACAGGCATTATACTCAGAGAACATAGGCCTAAAAAGAGTACAAAGTGGATCGAAGCAGAAGGAGCAATACAAAGCTTCTAAGAAGAAGAAAAAAGCGGGAAATATAAAAAGAAAACAACCACAACACACCAGTGCAAAGATCCGAGAAACCACTGAAGTAGTTCGGAAGTTGCATCCAAAGCTAAACCCCTCCATCCTCAGTACCAAAATTTCAAAGTACATTACGACATTTGGTTGTTCTCCTCACACCAGATTATCTTTTTTCCAATTGAGTTTTGACTACTTCCACTTATCAAGCATCACTTATGCTTTGCCCAAGGGAAGTTTTAAGTTTCCTCATCTATCTTTTGACCTCATCTATCATGATGTGCATATTTAATCCTTTAAAATTTAATATCCATTGCCTCCTCAATTGATTTTCAAAGGGGCCTCTTCCCTGGGTGACCATGGCTTCATTCTTGTTGATCTCATCTTGTGGATTTTAGGAATGTAGTGGTATCTTAGTTCTCATTCTCCATTCGCATGATGAACCTCAAACAAAATAGAGAGACTCATCAACATGTTTTTTGGACCTATTGATATTCAATATCAACACATTATCACATTAGGGTGGGTCTTACTTCATGATGGTTGCAATTTCAAATTTTAGTGGTTGACCTTTGAGCTTGATAGTCCTTTCACGACCATGAAGCATGACCACCTATGCCGTGTCAAGTTCTAGGGACATGTCCTTATAAACAAAATATTTTGTTTTCATCAACACCCCTAAGGAAAATGCATATTTCTACTTCATAGTGCACCAACTATCATTCCTTTAGGCATCTCAAACAAATCCTCCAACATTTTATCCCTAATTACAATATTTTTTTAGCATGATCATGAGCATGTGACATTCCTCCCATGGTTTTATATTGTATGTAACTATTCTAGGAATGTGTGTTTTGCAGGTGGTTCCTTCTCCTTCCTCTACAAGATGACCTTCTCTCCTTTGTTTTTTCCCTTCTCTCTACCACAATATTACTCAAGCAATTCTAAGTCAAGAATTTTACAAAAGTGGGTTTCGGTCCATCCATGCAAACTCATAGTGAGGATTTTTCATGATTTGCATGATTTTTCCTATGATACTCACATGGAATTGTATGACACAAAATCCCACCAACTTTTAGCATAATAAATGCCCCCATTCCATCAAATTCAAGGTGAATCTTAAACTAAGCCAGTTTAGATCTCAAGAACACTAATAGATTGTCCTTTGGTACCCTAAACATCCTTTTATGTGTGGGAATTATCATTGGGATTGATATACATTGGGATTGGAGCTAGTTTTTATGAAGCTGAAAAAGAATCTATAAATCAAGGCTATGGGTCAACATTTGGTAAGAGAAGAAAAGTAGTGATATATTGCTTAAATTCTACTAAGAGTTCTTCTAAGTCTAAAGCAATGCATGAATTTGCATGCCACTTAGTAAGCTTTTCAAAATTAAAGAAGCCTATGGATTTCATCTAAAGGCCACCAAAGCCTTTGTTATTTAATAATTAAATGAAGATTTTCCTTCCTATTTTGTTTTTATGTGGTTTTGTATAATTTCATGTTGATTCATTCATTCTCAATTGTGCAAGTCATATTTGTTTTTTACCAATTCTAGCCATCTCTGTCATATTTTGCTCATGCAACTACTTCTACAACAAGTGGTATTTTTCTCAACCACCAAATAATTGTCACAAGAAAAACATATTGAGAAGGTGCTCGATAGGTTCAATATGAAATAATTTAAGCCAATGGATACAACTCTTACATCCCACTTCAAATTGAAACTAATTTGTGACCTTGTCATGACAAGGAGAAGGAATAAATGAGAAAGTTTCTTATGCTTTAGTATCCAACAACTTGATTTATGTCATGGTATGTATTCCACCAGATATTGCACATTTAATGGGAGTAGCGAAAAAGTTCCTTGCCATCCGAGAAAAAAAAAATTGGCAAGCGGTAAAGTGGATTTTGAGATATCTTAAGGGTACTGGTTAGTATTATTTATGTTTCGATAATAATGATGATGTGCTTGAAGGTCATATAGATGCAAATATTGTTGGAATTATGGACACTAGAAAGTCCACCATTGGTTTTTTATATGCTTTTGCAGGTGTAACAATGTCTTAGGTGTCTAGAATGCAAAAAGCACTGGTCCTCTCTGCAATAGAATTATAATGCATTGCTTCAATGGAAACTTGAAAGTACATGTTGTGGATGTAATGATTCCTAGTAGAGCTGAGAATAAGACAAGATAAATATGTGTTACATTGTGACAATCAAAATATGATCTATTTAGGAAAAAATCCATCATAACATCCTAAGACGAAGCACATTGATGTCAGATATCATTGGATTTTTCAAGTGTTAGATGATCATTTGCTACAGTTGGAGAAAATTGTCTTAAGCTATTATGTTCACAAAAAAATTGCGAAGGGATAAACAAACATGATGAGAGATGTTTTAGGATTGGATTAGTAGCATGGAGATAGAAACAATAGTCACTCAATTTTTTATTTGGTCCCAAGTAAGAAATTTTTATATGTGAGACTAAATCAAATCAAATATATAAGTATAGAGTATTATAAGGAAGTGATGTTTTCACCTAGAAAAAAATGGAAAATTGGACATGATTTTGATGAAATCATGTAGAATTTTTTCGAAATCCAAGTTAAAATTTTCAAACTTTAGAATTTTGGGTGCCCCAGGGGTTCATGATGGTGTTGAATACATTTCCAGCATTAAAAAAAAAAAAACAACAACAACAACAACAATTCAAACACTCCCACAATTGGATTTCTTGAAAAAATAATCGTTGGATTTTGACAAGAAATTTGTTGTCCACGCAAAATTGTTGCCTCATTAGACAATGCCAATAAGTATAATATTTTGTTGACTTCTTCATGCTTATGGAATGTTACAAAGGAGTGAAATGGTTCGTGTTTTTGGGCATTTGGTATTGCATGAAATAAACCTTTGGGCACATGGTATTACATGAAATAAACCCTATATATAAGGTATTAGTCCTCATTTATAATGGGTGAGAAATGAGTTGGTGATATAATTCATGCATAGTTGAGCTTAAGATTGTGTATTTAAATTTGCTAAATTAAGCTTATAAGTACGTAGGAGTCCTCATTTGTAATGGTTGAAGAGTGGGTGAGGAGATTAATGAAAATTAGCATTCAACTTATGTATCTAATTTTACTAATAATTTAAAGTTAATAATCCTTTCCATATACTTTTTTCCATTACTAGATTTCCCATGTAAATTTTGATATGTCATTGTTTTTCATTGAAGTTTATTTTGTTCACCTATATTTTTAAACAAAAATTATCACAAATATATTTGTTCACTCTCAAATTCTTTAAAAACTATAAAAATATATATTTTTGGCCCTTAAATTTTATCAGTGCCTACCTCCGTAGGGAGTATAGTACTCGCCTCGCAATCAAAGTTTGTTGGCTTTCGAATATTTTGGCTGATTTTTTGCAATTTTAACCAAAATTTCAGGAAAACATTGAATATTCCTATTTTTATAAAAATTCAAAATAATTTTCGAATTTCAGGAAATCTTGTGTCTAATTTTTCATTAGCTGACAAGCCTTAATGTGACATAATTCCCCTAGAGGAGGGATTTTTGTTTTTGATATTTGTCAGTACCTCACAAATCATTTCAAAAAAAAAAGACTAATTTTGTAAGTGCCCAATATGACGATGAGTTCTCTGACACTGACATTGTTATTCTTGAAACTGCTATTGCTCTACCCAATGATGCCAAAACTAACAAGGTTCTTGGTCCCTTACGTAAAAAAGGGAGTGGGGTGGGGTTGGGGGTGACTAAACAAATGTCCATAACATTGATACATTGTGCAGAGTGTGAAGGAAGAAAGGGGTGGGGGGATGAAAAAAGCTCCATAATTTTGATACATTATGCGAAGTGTGGAGGAAGGTTTCTTCCTCCACATCTCTTCACTCCGCACAATGTGTCAATGTTTCCTATCAGTAGCAATAATTATTTTCAATCAATATTTAATCATGAAAATGGTTTCTTACTAAATTTCTGTATTAATAAATTAGGTGTCTTCATTACGATTGTGCTTGACATTTATATTTATTCATTACAACTTTTCCAGTGGACATGATCAGTCTTGTGGATGTAAACATTTTCAATGCACTTGAATATAAGGATTCTCACTAAAGGGGCTCCCTCACAGCAAAGTGGTGGGCTCCTTTTTTATTCCAGCCATTACCAAAATCGAATTCAGATATGTGGATTTCAGGTGGGGAAGAGTAGCCTATGAAGGTCCAATAAGAGGCGACATAGGAGTAGTGCCAGGATTGGTCAGTTTCTTAATCTCACATTGTTATAAAAGAGGCATGGAGGGAATAGTGGTTCCCATTTGTTTATGATTTGTTTCCATGTGATCAACACCACTCCTCCTTTGCACGGTCCTATATTTGAAAATTTTATGGCCGATATAATTTATTCAATGTAACAATTCAAAGTGATAAGAAACAAAATATGGGTTTTATGTGTTAGCCTCGACCTATACAAAATTTCTCACATCAACTTTGCTTAGATGGGTTTGGCATTAAATTGCTTCTGTAAGACTTCGTTATTCATGTATTTTAGATCAGGATTTTATGTAAATCAGTTGCTATTTAGGAATTGACATGTTGGTATCTCCATCAATCATTATTCTTATAAACATTGCAATGAAACATCAAACAAAGTGGCAATGTTCCACAATTTATTATTATGGAAAGCCATTTACAACATAACTTCAATTTTGTGACAAAGAGTGATGGTTTCCCATTTTCTATCACAATAAACAACTGACACTATTTTACATGAGTGTCATCTGGAAATATAT
>APFE030442379.1:79213-140420 GCA_000404065.3 Pinus taeda | reverse complement strand
AAATTCAAATTTCCTTAACTAATTAACTCAACTGAATTAATTAATTAATATTTCCAACTATTGTTAAGACCAAAATTAATTTTACCTCCTATAGATAGACTAGGGACTGCTATAAATAGGAAGGGACCTAGAAATGTAATTTTTAGAACTTTCTATTTTTAGCAATTTCACCTCTCACCTAATGTGGCCAATGACCTCACTGGCCAAACTGCTATTTTTAGACATGCTATTTTTAGCAGGTCTACTTTTAGCACATTCTAAATTTAACATTTTTTGTTGCACATTTTTCAACACTAGGCATTTTGTCATAGGTTCACTTTTATTCTTTTTTTTTACCGAATCATACTACACTCAGGTTAGGGCTCAGTTTATCCAATTGCTAATTTTGTCACATAGACTTAACGCATTCAAGTTTATAATATAGTGTCATTATAACAAATGTATTTCCAACATTTTTTTCTTTGCACATTTTCTACAATAACTTGTATCTAATATATCATTCAATTAAATTACATTTTCTCCTAATCTTAACATTGCTTTGTCAATCTAAAAACAAGATTAAATAAATAGTTTAAAACCAATTCCAAATTACCTTATCCTAATCTTACACACTATTTAAGCATATTGCACTTATCCAGATTGTACTTATATGCCATGGTGAAACCAATCTATATTCGATGAACCTCTTTCAACCCTTCCTATGAGAACCTAGCAATTGCATCTAGAGCCCTCCCCCCAAGCTCCTCTTTCACCTAGCCAATCAGTTATCCACATGTAGCAATTTCTGCTTCTTGGCCTCAAGACTCTAAGTCTAGCCAACAATCACTCTCACTTCCTCCAGGGAAGTCTTGTTAGAGTTCAAACTTATTCCCACTGAATCCTCCTTCATCTCAATGAATTTTTCTTTTTCTTTTTCCCCAAAGGAAAATACCCCCTTTCCTTCCTCCTTCTCTCCTCCTTTTGTAAAGGAAGAGTAGGGAGGAAAAGGGTAACTGTTTCTTTAACTGATAACTAATAACTGCTGTGTGAAAAAGAGCTAGTAAGGTTCATCAATGACTCTTTTAGAATCACCATAGATTACCATATCTGTCATATTTATTTAATAAAATTGTTATTATTACTGAATCTAGTTACTATCCACTTCCAAAAGTAAAATCCAGAGTTCATTTCCTTACTGTAAAGTAAAAACATTCAAGTAAAACTAACTTGAAGTACTGGGATATCACATCTTCCCCCTCTTAGGGGAACACCGTTCTCGGTGTTCATCTTTCTTGATATTTTCAAAATAATTATGGATATGCCTCCTGCATAAAATTTTGATCTTCCCAAGCAGCTTCCTCCAGGCTGAAGTGTTTCCATTGCACTTTAACCTGTATGATAACTTGTTTCCACAATGTTACTTCTCTTTGATCGAGTATTTGCAGGGGTTCGACCTGCCACAAATATCTTCATAGTTTTATCCATTTCCTCCAACATGTCTGGTCCCAATATCTATTTATCCTTCAAACTATTACAGTTTGTAAGTATGGTACATTTCCTGCCATAAAGTACCTCAAAAGGGCTCATTTTAAGTGACTCGTGATAACTGTTATTGTACGTGAATTCTACCAGATGTAGATATTCTTCCCATTTCCCTAGTTGTTGCATCACATACATGCGCAGCATATTTTCTAACACTTCATTAAACCGCTCGATTTGTCCATCAGTCTGGGGGTGGTATGCAGTGCTGAAGTGGACTTGTGTACCTAACCCGGTGAACAATGCCTTCCAAAAGGCAGAAGTGAACTTAACATCCCTATCCAATATTATGACTTTTGGCATACCATGTAACCTGAAAATTTCCCTGATGAATATATATGCTATTTGGGTTGTTTGATACGTGGATTTTATAGGTATGAAATGAGTTTTCTTACTCAGCTTATCAACTACTACCATAATTGAGTCATTCTTCCTTTTAGATCACAGCAATCCCGTTATAAAATCTAAAGTTATGGTATTCCATTTCCATTCTGGAATGGGTAGTGGCTGCAATAATCCAACAAGGTGTTGTTGTTCTGCCTTAACTTGCTAACACTATAGACATTTAGCTAGGTACTCAGCAATATCTTTCCTCATTTGAGGCCAATAGTAGGCTTTCCTGACAGCCATCAAAATTTTTTGGTAATCCGGGTGGGCAGCATAGGGGCTTCTATGAAATTCATATAACATGCCTTGTTCCAAAGTCAGGTGGTTAGGAGTGTAATTTCGATTTCTGAATAACAATAAATTCTCAAAGTTAATACTATAATCCCCTTGCTTTGCTAAATTTTGCACAGATTTCACTTGCTGCCATAAATAACTGTATTCGGGGTCCTTTTGGGCTGCCCCCTTTAATTGATCTACAAAATTAGGTTCAATTTGACAAAAAGAGATTTTGTAGAGGTGGTGTAGCTTCCTACTTAATGCGTTTGCCACTCTATTATCTCTCCCCTTCAAGTGTTTAATTTCGAAGTCAAATTCGCTTAAAAATGTAGTCCATTGAGCTTGGCGTGCGTTCAAGGTAGGCTGATTGAAGAAACTGGTTAAGCTGTTGTGGTCCATTTTAAGAAAACATCGTTTCACTAATAATAGTGTTGCCATAATTTTAAGGCATGCACTACTTCTGTTAGCTCCAAATTGTAAGCATAATATTTTTGTTCATGCTCCTTGAGTTTACGAGATTCGTAAATGATGACCATATCATTCTGCATTAGAATGCCACCCACACCCTCTTTGCATGCGTCTGTGCAAACTACAAAATCCTCTTCAGGATATGCAATTTTTAACACTGGAGCTGTTGTGAGCAGTTGTTTCAGTTTATCAAAACTTTCTTGATAGTCTATTGACCATTTGAAGGTTGTCCCTTTCTTTTGTAGGGATGTAATTGGATATGCAACCTTGGAGAATCCCCTTATAAATCTTCCGTAATAACCAGCAATTCCCATAAATGAGCGTACATCTCTCACATTAGTTGGAATAGGCCAGTTCATAATGGTTTTTATTTTCTCTAGATCGATTGCTATACCTTCAGAAGATATGATGTGTCCTAGGTACTGAATCCGATCTTTATAGAAATCACGCTTGCTGAATTTAGTGTAAAGATGATTTTCCATTATGGTTTGCAATACTATGCAAAGGTGTTCTTTATGTTTATCAATACTTCTAGAGTATATGATAATATCATCAATGAATACAAGAACGAATTTATCTAGATAAGAACGGAAAACCCCATTCGTCATGCTCATCAAGGTTGCTCGGGCATTGGTAAGACCAAATGGCAAGACCACGAACTCATAGTGGCCATAACAAGTTCTAAAAGAATTCTTGAAGATATCTTCATCTTTAATCCAAATTTGGTGATATCTAGACCTTAAATCAATCTTTGAAAATACTGCTACCCCCTTAACCTGATCGAAAAGATCATCAATCCGGGGTAAGGGGTACTTACTTTTCACGGTCAACTTGTTCAATTATCTGAAGTCTATACACAGCCATAGAGTACCATCCTTCTTTCTTACGAATAGAACCGGAGCTCCCCAAGGGGATAAATTGGGTCAGATGTATCCTTTAGCCAGTAGCTCTTGTAGCTGGATTTTTAATTCAGTTAGCTCAGGGATACTCATTCTGTATGGTGCCTTGAACACTCGGGCTGCTCCAAGGACTAGTTCTATGGTAAAGTCGAGGCTTCTTTTGGGTGGTAGTATGGGAATATCTTCTGGAAACACATCCTAAATACTTGTACTACAAGAATTTGTTCTAGGGCTGACACCTTGTCCTTGGGGTTTGTAAATCCCACTTGAACTGCATAGACCTGACAACCTTTATGCATACATCTAGCTTGTTGATGGGCTATAACAGATCACAGCTTCACCTCTCCCTTAACCCCCTGGACCTCTACCCTAACACTGTTTTCAAACAAAAAATTAATAGTCTTATCCTTACAGTTTACTAAGGCCCACTACCTCTCTAGCCAATCCATTCCTATCAAAACATCATAAGAGCCTAGCAGTAATATATTTAAATTTGTGCTAATTTTTTGTTCTACCAACTTTATTTCACAACCATCTACTTTTGTACAGACTTTTCTCTTTGCATCGGTAGCTAGTTGAACCAACCACAGGTTCTTAATTTTTTAACTTTTTAGATGACATTAATCTAATATTCTGGGACTAACATAGCTCAAACTAGCACCTGGATCAATTAAAATGGAAACAGGAAGATTAGATATTTTACCTTCAAACTGCACCATTGAAGGTTGATAGTTTGTCTAACAATCTTCCAGTGCTGCATTGATTCGAGGTACGTTTTGTGTTACATCACCCACAGTAGAAGGTTCATGAATATTTTCAACGGGTTCCGCTCGCCCTCTATGAGGATAGTTCTTGTAGTAATGGGGTTCCCCACAACCCCAACACTGTAATGGCAGTTAGGGCACCTGACTGGTTTCCAATTTACTTGATGCCTCACTTTGTCTTACATCACTCAAAGGTCTGTACTTTTGTTGATTTCGATTAACACGTCTAGTTGGTGCTTTGCGTTGTGAGAACCTGGTTCCTGGGTTTCTCATGTTCTTGTTATTTGTAAGGTTTTTATGTCCCTTCATACTTAGCCAACCCTTCTGCACTTCACCTTTCTGTTTCATTTGTTGATAGCATATCTGATATTTTTGGACTGCTTCATCCATTGTTTTTGCATTGTCAAATTCTAGTCTTTCCTTCATGAAAGCAGGCAGGCTTCTAACAAAACATTAGACTTTAGCCTTTTCTTCTCGGATATAAGGGATGTACCTTAGTAGTGATGTGAATTTTGTTATGAATTCATCCATTGTTTGTTGCCCTAATTTTAAATCATGAAACTCCTTTGCTTTATCGTCATAGAATCACTCTGTCAGTTATCTATCCTTAAAATGCTTTGAAATTATTCCCAGGTAACCTTTTGCTCATTGATCTCCTTGACTATTTTAATCTCCTCCCACCACAGGGTGACCTTGCCTTGCAACTGATAAATTTCTAACCTTGCTCTCAAATTTTTATCATATTCATATATCTGAAAATATTTGTTCATGTTAATAAGCCATGCCTTCGCTGCTTCCTCTATTTCACCATTATAGTTTGGTGGCTTGATCTTCTTGAATTCTCCCTGAAGTTCTGTTTTCTATCTTTCTAATCCCTTTTTGCTGGAACTATTATCTAATTCCTCCTCATTATCAGTTTGTCTCCCTTCTGATTCCTGATGTTGTTCTTGTTGTTTGCGTGTTTCTGTTCCTTTTTCTTCTCCTTGAATAGGGTATGGATTTCTCTAGTCTTGTATATCTGATAAACTTTTCATAATTTTCTCTTGTTCCAAACGGATTCTCTCATTATCCACTCACAGGTTCTGCATTTATGTCCTCAACTGTTGAACTCTTTCAAGTAAGGCAGCATTGGTGTCAACATTTGTTTCTCCCAATTGAACCCATACTTCTGGGTTACGTCTGGTACTCTCATGTGCATCATAATCATTTTGTTATTTTCCAAATTATTCAACCCATCCTCAGTGTAGTAACCTGAGGCTCTGATACCAATTGTAACACCCTTATCCATAAATCCCATCGTTACCAATATAAAAAAAATTAAAGAAAATAACTTATAAAAAAACCCAACTATCATTACACTACCATAATAATATGGTACATGGAATTTATTCATTCAAACTCCGTGCAATTGTTTAAATAATGCTTTGCTGTTGCCACATATTATTATTAATTTTTATTACAATTGACTCGACGATAATGACATCTTTGATTATGTGTCGATCCTTCGTATGTCATTTTTATGGATTGTATTGACATTTCCCGAGCTTGTATGGACGACCCCCTAACTGGATGGCTGCTAGCTGTTAGCGTTCGCACTAATCATCTGCCATCTATGGTCTGATGCCCCACGTGGATTTTGTGATGTAATCGATGACGTCTCATGTCCCAAGGGTAAACCATCTCTACCCGGTGTTTAGGTGCTTCCCTTGTTCATTTGCTGGGTATCGTTCTGGAGGTTGTGCTCAGGTTCTTTCTACAACTTTCTTCTGCAACCCATCACAACCTATCTATTGTGTACAGGGAAAGGCTTCCCATACATACCTTCCTACAGTCAAGCTTATATCATAGCCACCTATAGTCAAGCTTGTATCGAAGTTGTAAGCTTCCGTCCAACACAGGTAAGGTTCAGTTAACAGTTTGAAATCTGAGTTGGAATTTTGGTTCTCGGTCTTTACATTAAGTCCAATTCACACTGGTTAATTAGTTCTATATGGTGTTCTGCTGATGATGTCTCTTTTCTTGCAGGTTCTGCCTCTATACCATGCCTAGAGTCTGTGTTGCTAACACGTTCCTGCTTCACCCTCGCGGTCCTAGGTAAGTACTGAGGGTGTGTGGTTAATATTGCAGGTCTAATTTGTGCATTCACCATTTTTTATAGATATATAACTCGAAGGGAAATAACCCTGACTCTTTGGTGTAGGGTTCACACAAATGGACAATGGGTGTGGCATGCATATCTATCCTTAGGCATGTGCCATCTAGCACAAGGCCTCCAGATATGCGGGTTTTGTTTTCCTTGATAGTTGTTGGCCATATCATCTCGAATGAGGGTTTGTTATAAACGGTTTTCTTTTTTCCCGTTTGGGTTTCTGATTAAATGGAGGATGGTGCTATGCACATCCTCTATAGTTCGAATGGTGATGGTTGCCTGCTCCTGGGGTTACATAGCATATGAATGTAATTTGATTTCTAGGTTCTGGTTGTAAATATTTAAGCAAGACTTTGTCGCTAACAGTTTTTAAATATTGATTCCTATTAATACATTGGAGAATTTTATTATGTTCTGATTAAAGTTCCTCTTTATCCTGAGTGGCTTTCTAAAAATGGTTGTGGATTGGTGAGTTCTTCATTTTAAATTGTCCTTAGAATGTTGTTCCAGGGCATCCTCTCAGGTTGCCCTCGAAAAAATCTGAGGACCGAATCTACTCGGATAAATGTTTATATATAATTTTACATGGGAACCTTGTTCTCCCAGGTCTCCCATTTCCGTAATAAGTATTGTGTTTTATTTAAATGCTTAATGTCCTGGAACAAATTATTGGAATGAGCTTTTTGTTTGTCTAATATGATTTTTCGCCATAGGTTCAACAGTTAACTTTCAAATTTCTAACTATTGTAATAGCATATTTACCTTTAGCATGGGTGTGTCCATGCATACTCCATTCCTATGGTTCGGTTTTGCAGTCACATAAACGTGTTAGTTGGTTCCTGGCCATATCACCCAACTCTGAATGAAATTTTGTATATTCTTGCTTCACTATTGAAGCAGGGCACCCACCTCGGTTCGTTTCATTTTTCTCTTTTATATTAGAGGTGTTTGACTAGCTCTGGGCATTCTATCATAGGTTCACTTTTATTCATTTTTTTTATCGAATCATATTACACTCAGGTTGGGGCTCAGTTTATCTAGTTGCTAATTTTGTCACACAGACTTAACGCATTCAGGTTTATAATATAGTGGCATTATAACAAGCATATTTCCAATAGTTTGTTCTCTGCACAATTTCTACAATAACTTGTATCTAATCTATCATTCAATTAAATTACATTTGCTCCTAATCTTAGCATTGCTTTGTCAATCTAAAAATAGGATTAAATAAACAGTATAAAACCAATTCCAAATTACCTTATCCCAATATTACACACTATTTAAGCATATTACACTTATCCATATTGTACTTATCTGCCATGGTGAAACCAATCTATATTTGATGAACCTCTTTCCACCCTTCCTATGAGAACCTGGCAATTATGTCAAGAGTTCTCCCCCCAAGCTCCTCTTTCACCCAGACAATCAGTTATCCACACGTAGCAATTTCTGCTACTTGGCCTCAAGACTCTAAGTCCATCCAACAATCACTCTTACTTCCCCCTGGGAAGTCTTGTTAAAGTTCAAATTTATTCCCATTGAATCCTCCTTCAGCTCAAGGAATTTTCTTTTTCTTTTTCCCCAAAGGAAAATACCCCATTTCCTTCCTCCTTCTCTCCTCCTTTTGTAAAGGAAGAGTAGGGAGGAAAAGGGTAACTATTTCTTTAACTGATAGCTGAGAACTACTGGGTGAAAAAGAATTACTAAGGTTCATCAGTAACTCTTTTAGAATCATCGTAGATTACCATATTTGTCATAATTTTCATTTATTTAATAGAACTGTTATTGTTACTAAATATAGTTACTCTCCACTTCCAAAAATAAAAACCAAAGTTCATTTCCTTACTGTAAAGTAAAAACATTCAAGTAAAAGTAACTTGAAGTACTGGGATGTCACACTTCGCAAATTAGATTTTTTAAATTTTTTCTACCCAATTCCAACAAAAAACATTAGCGAATTACAACGGCATAATCGAATAGTCTCACAGTATGCTTTCATCGCTTGATTTTTTCCTTAATCTATATATCTATATCTATATATATCTATATATATATATATATATATATATATATATTATTATATATATATATATATATATATATATTATATATATTATATAGATATATATAGATATATAGATAGATAGATATATTCTCCAATCAGTTGTTCGATCAAATCTGATTTTCTATAGACCACCCATTGTAGCCAGATAGATATTGTTCGCGACTACTAATGTGTTAATTGTACAATACTATTGAAGGTAAGATGCATGTATTAGGATCACAAGTCAGGTGTTGAGAATGGGATGCAAGGGCATGCAAGATAGCTACAACACGTGCATGAAGATCAAACTGCATGCCACTGACAATAATGGGGAGATCTCCATACCTGAAAGTTGGAACACTTACATGGTCGGGAAGGCTGAAGTTTCTACAAGATAGATAATAATATTTATCGATTGACCCTTCGCTCTCTTCACCTCACAAAATGAATGATATTTTCCATCAAACACATTTAATTTAAAATTTCCTAACATGGTACAATTATACCCTAATATTTAATTTAAAACTTCGTAATAGTTGGTATAATTGATGTGATATTAATTTAAAACAAAGAGTTTTAAATATTAATCATGGCTTGAGTTATATAAATTAAATTAAATAATCGGTAAATTGTCATACACATCAATCTATAATAAACTCAAAACCATTCCTAATAAATTAACTAACCTATAAAAAATTTTAAAATATATTATTTTTAAGAAAAATTGTAATCAAGTAGGGGACTAATTAGCAAAAATGATTTACATAAGTTACAGAAATGAAATAAATAAAGAGCTCAAGGCCATAGTGATGCCTATGAGAGAAAAATGGGGACAATTTTCCCACTGAGGGTAAACCAGATGGCCCCTACATGAAAGCATGAGATTGAAAATTATATAAAAAGTAGATAACAAGATACAAAAAATCCAGTGATAAGTTGCTAGAGTGCGGGTCATAGAACTGCAAGGAAAAAGTATAGGAAAGACATGAATTGTTAATTGAAGCCACATGCTTTCCTTTGGAGTTCGAGGATACCTCTCGCTCCTTGATGGAAGTCTGTTGAGCCGCCATGTCTTTCGAATTTTCCTCCACTATGAGGAATTCAGACGAACTTGAATCATTTAGATGAACTTGAATTGTTCCATGCCTGATCCTTCTCTACTTCCCAGCCCACCTAGC
This sequence comes from Pinus taeda, assembly GCA_000404065.3. Lineage (NCBI taxonomy): Eukaryota > Viridiplantae > Streptophyta > Pinopsida > Pinales > Pinaceae > Pinus > Pinus taeda. Next base: position 130,737 of record APFE030442379.1, on the reverse strand, counting down.
TTTAAAATTACATGTCATTGATCATGAGAGAAAGAGAATGGGTTATTGGTGAGGAGTGGGAGCGTGAGCCATCCTAAGAGCTAGAGGATGAAGGAGAAATCAAGATAGAAGAGAAGGAAATGTCGAAGAATTTGGTTAATTGGCACATAGTTTGACATATGTCGCTCACATGGGCATTGGCACCCGCCACTTTCTGAGTCACCACTTCTTTGGCTTACTCATGCTTCTAAAGAGGCTGATCCAATAGATTTCTTATGGCCCAATGCCCATCTCCAATGCACCTTCTCTCATCAGCTTCCAGCAAGGTCACTATGTGTTGAATGTGCGTTGATATTTCGGGGTCAAAGAGTCTTGAGTTTTCATTGAGTCAAGCAATGCGAGGGGAGTTCCCTGTACCCCAACCACCACCACCTTTTCTGACTCTTCCTCACTCATGAATCATTGTTACAGACTGGAGGATGAATGGACGAAATCCTGAGTTGCAGAGAGCAATGATGTGAGGGATTGGCGAGGGACAAAGTCGCTCGAGGAAGGTGTAGAAAATGAGGCAATGGAGGATCATTTATCCATAGAATTCACCAGCAACAAGGAGGAGGCAAATGAATTAACTAAGTTATCAATTTAAGGTACAGGGAAAATCGTTAGGCAGATGCAGAGCAAGGGATCCAAACTTATTGAAAATGGAATTTTAGTTATCCAACAAAAAACATTGAAGGCCCATGGCACCACTTGTGAGTAGCAATCAGGACATCACATATGGAATGTCACTTAGATTTGGGTTAAAATATATTTTGTTATTAATTATAAAATGAATTAATATACAATTTAAACATATATACATTTAAAAAAATATCATTGGAACAAGATTCTTAATCATGCAATTGACTCCAATTTTACAATTCTACCATGGAGATTCCTAATTGACTTATCAATACCACATCCCCAAAAAACCTTAACTCATTCATATGATACTTGATAATAAGACATCTTTTAATTAATCAATTTAATTAAAAAGGTAAAGCAAAACATTACTACTTTAATGATAAATTTCAACCTTTGATTTGTGTATACTACTAAGAATAGTTTAGAATATTGGGTGAAGATTAAATCCATACCATCCACATAATAATTATTGATAGTTATATTCAAATTTTGAAAACCATATTCCAAAACAGACACACCTATCATTGTAATTAATGTAGATTAATTTGAAACCAAAGTATTAAATGTTAACCATTATTAAAATATTCATCATTTTGGCATATATATATATATATATATATATATATATATATAAATATATATATATATATATATATATAATATATATATATTTCTTCATATTAATTAATATATATAGATTAAAATTTCATGTATGTGTGGGCGGCCCACTCATCAACTTCATGTTGAACATAAAATGATAATATAATACATGTTATGTGTAAATGTCATGTTGAGTATGGAAGGACTATATAATATATATGACATTTGTCAATTTTTTGTTGAACATGAAAAGGTTCTTAAAAATAGCAACAAGAAAATCCTAATTTAATTTGTCCTTTAATTAAATTAGGAATTAAATAAAAAAAATTATTATCATAGCAAATTGTAACAGTTAACTAAGATAAGTTAACTTAGTTGACTCAGTAAATTCGAGTTGGAAGTCTATCTAGAGTGTAGAGTGATTCCTAAATTTTATAGGTCCAAGTTGAGTTCTTTTGAGTTGTAATTAATTAATTCAGCCTAACTTAGTTAAAGTCAGTTAAACTAGTTCCAAATGTTGGAGGAACTAGTAGGAGCTCTAGCAGTGGGGTGCAACTTCGATGCTTAACCAGCTAACTGATAATTCACTCATAAATAACTCATGCATGTTAGTTCTGAGAAATACCTAGTTGATATTAAAGTTTAGGGATAGTTTACTTACTATCAGTGGTATAATTTTCCGAGTTGGACAGATGGTGCATGCAACCAGTAGAATTTCTATGATAGATTGCACAGTTGTGGTGAGGGATTCTCCCAATTAAATATTAGCTAATTCCCTTAGGGATTGCGCAAGGAAGTAGGGCCATGGCAGGTAGTAGATTTGTCTAAGTGTTGGCTTGCTCTGGTTTGTGAAGCGGTGAGATAGGTTGTACTTGTGTAGAGATTGTTTAGTTTGAGAAAGCATTGTATTTTTCTTCTCAAATATTATGGTTAATGCAATATAGATAGTTGGGGTTTTGAGCAGTTTCTTTCCCCAGAAAAATATTGTGTTATGTGTGATTGATATTCTTCCTTTTCTACTTAGTATTTTCATCGATCAATTTTTATTTCCGATGTTGAGTAGAGTAGTTTAAAGTCTTTTGTTCTAGCATATTACATAAGAAGTTTGAATCTACAAGTAAAAATCTACATGGTATCGGAGTTGAAATCACTTTGGAAGAGGAGAATATGAGTTTGTTGTGCACGTGAAATCAAATTTGCAGTTTCATACTTCAAAGTCAGCAGGATGTCATTCTATGGTTTGAGACTTGAGGATGCCCTAGAGGGAAGCTCGAATTACATAGCTTGGAAGGACAGGATGGAGGCAGTGTTGGAAGACAAAAGGCTGAAGGAATTCATAAATCATGATATTCCTAAGCATCCAACATCTAATTCTAAAGATATGGTTGAATGGAGAAAGTGTGTGGAAAAGGCGAGAAGTATTATCCTAGAAGGAGTTCGAGATCATATTATCTCAAATCTCCAAGGTAAGGAGACTCCATTTGCAATGTGGAAGGAATGGACATACCTGTTTCAAAATAACAGTGACCACAGGAAGCTGACATTGAAAGACAAGCTCAGAAATATCAAGATGGAGAAGGGCGACTTAATTCTGAAGTACTTGACCAAGTTCACCTAATGTCGAGATGAGCTTGGAAGTGTCGATGTTATTGTTGCAAAAGATTATCTGGTGAGCCTAACAATTCTAGGACTTCCCAAGAGTTGGAACAATTACTAGGGCTTAGTTAATGGGAGGGGAAAGCTACTAGAGTAGGAGAGATTGCGATCCAATTCGGTACAGGAAGAGATTTGGTGGAACACTAGAGATGGTTCCTCATCAAAGAATGATGATGACGAGAACTGTGCCTTTAAATATGGGAAAATAAAGAAAGGGAATGGAAAGTCATCCCATTCCAAATCAGATTCCAGTCAAGGCAAAAAGAAGAAGGACATGTTGAAAACCAAGTGTTTTCACTACCACGAGCTAGGACACTTTACCACAAAGTGTCTGCAAAATAAGGCTAGAAAGAAGCCCTCAGGAGGAGCGAAAGATGAAGCTTTTGCTTCGAAATTTGAACTGGATTTTTCCCTCATCACTTGCATGGTGTCATTGGTGATGGGTAGTGTTTTGTACCTAGAGAGTGGAGCTTCCTTCCATATGAGAAGTAACTAAGAGCTCTTTAGTAACTTGGAGGAGAAGGATCTATAGATGCATATCGAGATGGGTGATGATGGGAGGTATAGCGCAACCGACATTAGTATTCTTACCTTTAAGAGGGAGTATGGTTCTCCGCTCACTATGAGAGATGTCATGTATGTTCTGGGTTTGAAGAATAACTTGGTTAATGCTGCCATGTTGGAGGATAGAGGCCATGATGTGATATTTACTAAGGGAAAGGCTTTCCTTCCTCACATAGCTACAGGATAGCTGAAGCGCATAGAGATTAGAGTGAAGAACCTTTACAAATTGGAGGTAGAAGACTCTACTGCTTCGAGCACTAAAGGAGAGAAGGTATAGAGCTGAGACATCGGTGAGTTGCAGGATAGAATATTTGGTCATTTGCACAACCGAGCTTTGATGACGATTCAACAAATTTCTACAGGACTTCCCAACGTTATACTAGAGTAGGGAGACACATGCAAAGGGTGTACATTGGGGAAGTACACCAAATCTTCCTTTCATGACAAAGATAGTTGAGCACAAGCGATCCTTGATTGAGTTCACTTAGATGTATGTGGACCATTTGTGAAGAAATCCACAGCCAAGCGTAGGTATTATGTAATATTTGTTGATTATTTTTCTCATAAGTGTTGGATTTTATTCACGCAGAAGAAAGATCAAACATTCGCTAAGTTTTGTGAATTTAAAACTCTTTTCGAGAAAGATACTGGCAGGAAAGTTAAAGCTGTCAGAAGCAATAATGGTGGAGAGTATGTGTCTAATAAACTTAAGAACTTTTGTGCAATAAAAGGCATTCGATAGGAGTTGATAGCACCTCATAACCCACAATAGAGTGGGGTGGTTAAAAGGAAGAACATAAGTATTGTGGGAGTGGCACGGGCGATGTTGCATGATCAGGGCCTACCATTACACTTTTGGTCTGCCAACACAATTGTTTATTTTCCTGTTTTTGGTCAAGTAAGAGTGGATCCATCAATTAATTAAAAAAACAAGATTACATATGGTACACGTCTTTACAAGTGTAAAGACCAGCAAAAGGCAGACCCGTTGATGAAAAACAAACAACGCGTTCAACAAAACCCAAAACATTACCCACAAAACCCAATTTAGATGCTTCAACCCCTTCTCGGCATATCACCCATCGCAGTTTCCGTAAGCCGCAAACACTTTATCCTATGAAATGTGAGAGCTAACCTCCACTGTTCGATCAACCCTTTCATCAAACAGTCCAAAGTCCATCACAGTATTGCTAGACCTCGGCATATCGCATATTGAAAAACTAGGCTTATCTCTAACCAAACTCATTTACCGAATGTGATTTGCGATTAAAACTTCACCGTCAATATTTCTTGATCCGAGGGTTGTCGCAACATCGCATCAGGACCTTGTGCACCCCCTAACCACGCCCCGGAGCTAATATAGAGAAATAACCTTGGTCTATAAACATTCAGGTCTGCAAGACGCCAACACTTGATTCCTGCAAAAAACAGAGAGTTAACTGCCATCGTTTGAGCAACCCTTTGATTTGATGGTCCATAATCCATCGCAACCTTGGCAAATCGCACCTCACAATATCACAATATTGCAATATCACAACCTTGGCACATCGCAATATCACAATATCGCCATATCGCAAAACTGGGTTTAAGACTAACCCGACTCTTTTACCGAATGAAATTTGCGATTAAATCTCTGTCGTCGATCTAGTTCTTGATCTGATGGTTGTCACAACATCACATCGGGAACTTTCTCACCACTTAAACCACTTCTCGGAGCCGATAAAGATTATGAACCATTGTCCATAAAACTTTGGGTCCGCTATTAGACTTAACCTCCAACCACTTTAGCACCCGATATCTTATCGATAGTGGATGCACATAAATCCTATGGTCTACGTCCATTCAAATAACATGTGGGTTACAAATAGATGAATCCCCATAGTTACATGTGACATCATCATTTGGAAATAAGATCAATGGTCAGAAATTAATGCGGCACTTCAACCAAGCTCAAGGACTTCCACCCTCTCCTACTCCCATTGATCTTTTCCACCTATTGTGCTGTACAACAACCCCTCATTTCAGAAAAAAAATAAAAATTTCTTTCTAACTATAATATGAAATGGGTCCCTTTTAAACATAGATGTGTGAATAAATTTGTATCAACTCATCATTAGAAAATTCTTCATCAAAAGGTCCAATGGAAATGTTATATTATAAACCTTTTGAACTATAATGAAATCAGTCTTATGAATAAATATAAAGTTCTTTGTTATTGCGATAAAGCAATCGTAAGATCGCATATCACAATAATAAAGAAAACATAATGAAAAAACCCATTGACTTACTCCGATCTGAAAAGCGAACAACTATCGGTTATCAGGAAAGGCGAATAGCAAGTATAACGAAAGGTCCTCCCCTATTTCTCCGATGCGATATCGCTATCAGCAATCAGAGGATGTAATGCAACGCATGTTTAAGACACCTTTAAATCTCCCGATGCGATAATGTGTATCGCCATGGGGGATTAGCGATTTTGCAATAACATAAATAATATGACCTAAGCTCATCCCCGATTGCGATCCAATAAATCAAGGCATGAGTTTCAAAATAGATTTAAAAGGCTTGCATCCATTATTTTGGATTATTATTAAAGCCTTCCCGTTCACTTCATCAATCACCGATAGCGATTTACTTTTGATTATCCGCCAAAAACCCAAGCCACGCTTGAATGAATCATTCGGCATATAAATGATATGATGGGTATTTAAAACTCCTTTACCATGATTGACAGGTTAAACGACCAATTAATGAAGCAGTTATGCTGAGATTTTCCCTTACATTGTGTCTGCGGCATTTTCACTATAATCTTTGATTATTCGCTAATTGATATAATCCTTTCATATTGGCTCATACTACCTATTCTCTGTATCACGTTGATTTCATTCCTTGCGTAGAACTCCGCTGAAATAACAAATTTGAACCAAATGGGAAAGAAATCCAAGAGATCCGCGGTAGCAGCGGCTCCCACAGTAATAATGCAACCCACCAGTGATCCAGGACCAAGCAGAAAGGGTTTGATTTCAGACACTACGTGTCTTGGCCTTGGAAACACAAGTTGGAAAAGCATCTATAATTTAATTGAAGAAGAGGAGCCTGAGACAGTACCAGTACAAGCTACCACAGATTCAACTAGAAAATCAGAAGCTTCCCTTAAAGATTTAGCTGATTCATATTTGCACATAATAGCAGCACGTGAGAAAATTCTTCCATACACTGATGTAGTGCAATGGGCAGTAGAGGAGATCCCGGTTTTAAATAGAACATTTTGCACAGTTGACGGAAGGATTTTTGGCTCATTTCAGCCAGATGACTTAAGGAAAATGTATCACTTGCCCGAACCTCAAAAGAAATACAATAAAACCTTTCTTGAAAAGTTTGCAAACGAGAATGGTACTGAATTGGCCCGAATTCGGGAGTGGAGACAGAACCCCACAAGGCACAAATATGAATCCTCAGGTAAGTACTTTGTAGATTCATTATGTTCTCCTTATTGTTATGCCGGAGCAATGATGTGTAGAATTTGGGGATTGCATGATTCTGCAAAGTTCACTATTGAAATGGTTCCTTTAATGGAAGTGGCAGTTAAGAGTGAAGTAATGGATTGGGAAAACATATTGTCAGATAAATTAGCCACTGTAATTCTTGAATTTAGAGCAAAAACTCACGTAACTGACAGTACTATTCCTCCGTTTTATTATACTGCTTATATTTTAGATATTCTTTGTTTCAATTCTGAATTTCCTGTACTTGGGTGGAGATGGACTTCATAAGACCCCATGCCAATCCACATTTATCATCAAAAGTTATGGAAGGTGCACTATAAGGACCACTTGTACCAAATCTGTAATGGTTTCATGTTACCTATCTATTATTCCATTTTTGATAAGCTTGCCCCAAAGATTTCCACAGAAGCAGAGGTTGACCTAACCGCTGTAGGAAATTGGTTCGGGGAAGACAAGTTTACATACATTCGGGTTTCTGGTAGCCTTGCAAGACCTCATGTCCTTCCTCTGTATGTACCTGACAAGCTGTTAGCCTGAGAATTGGCCTACCAAATAACAACAACATGAACATCCAAGACTCTTAGGAATTCTAAAAAGCAGGCTTGGCCTACATTTCCTTTGAGATGTGGTGTTTATACTTTACACAACTACAAGCATGCGGAAAAGGAGGTAGAAAAAACAAACATGCTCAATCTTGCAACCATTCCTAATAGGCAATTAGATCCAAGGAAAGTTTCCTATACTATGCTTGAACAAGGCAAACTTACAAGGTTTGATCATGAAAAAGATGAATTTGATGACTTGTTTTCTTTGGCAGAATAATTATTCCAGGTATAAGCGCTGGCCAAAATGAGATATAACGATGAAAGGCTATTAGAATTTAATAGGCTCAGAGAACAGAGGTTGCAAACTCTACCTCTGGACTTATTAGCTACTACCCCGACAACCCAGTCAAGCGAGCCTGAACAATGAATTATTAATAAACCTCCTGCTTTAGAGAAGATTCTCGAAAGAGGAAAAGAACCAAAGCAGGAGAAAGAGCAGGAAAAAGAACAGGACAAGAGCAACGAAAATATCAATATGGATACTGATATTGATCCCAAGCTCCTCCAAGAATGGCAACAATTTGACTCTATTATAAGCAATCTAGAAGGTCCACAAGGTGCCAGCACACCCAAAGTAACAGTTTGACAAGATACAGCGTCAACAACAGTTCCAATTGAAGGGACCAGTGGCCTACCCACCAGCACGGATGTAGAAATAATTCCAAAAGATCCATCCGATCAAATTATTTTGCAGATAGAAGACATACCTCCATTAGATGTCTTTTTGTAGTGAAAAGACAAAGGAAAAGGAGGAGACTTGATCAATCTTCCTTGTTTCCAGCATAAACAGAGACAGCTAATGTAGTGTGGAAAGAAGAGTTTAATCCTTCCGATGACCTTACAAAAATTTCTCAGTATGCCGGAGCTTATTCGGCAGCCACTATGGATAAAGCCTCGAAAGTAAGCAATCTACTTAAGAAAAGAAACCAAACAATTGTTTCATTGCAGTTACAGTTGTCCGAAAGACAATAGAAAATTGAACAATTAGAACAACAACTATCAACACAACAGCAAATAAACAATCAATTAAATAAGCAATTGCTTGAGGAGAAACAGAGGATAGACTTAAGCGCAATACAAAAACAAAAGGAATTATCTGAAGCATTGGCCAGGATAAAGACAATGAATGAACAAATGATGAAAACGAAAGACGAACAAATCGCTCAGCTGTCACATCAAGTAGAAAAGTTCAAGAGTCTTCCACAACTAGCAGATTTCAGATCCGAAGCTCTACAAATCAACAAAGCATTGGTTACATAATTAAGACTGTTATGTCATAACATTTCTCTGGTTGAGACCCTTTGTGATATAAGTGCATCAATAGTTGACAAATCAGTCAATGCTAGGCAGGATTTGGAATAGGTCGATGAGACTCTAACTAACTTTCTTGCTTGGCAAGACACCAATGAAGGGCAGGCCGCAAATCTGCCTAAAATTCTAGAGTCACACAAAGAGATCCTTTTCTTAGAATGGCAGTCATAGCTAATGAAATCAGAGAGAGAAATCTCAAGATGCATATTATCTACAAGTAATTTAATTGAGTTAATCAATAACACTCTTTATTTGTCTAACATGATTTCGCAGTGCACTCCAGGTAAATTGTCGTCAACCAAAACATTGGAACAAGCATGCAATCAAGAATTGGAGAAGAATGGAAGATTAATTGTCGGCATCCAAAGTTTAACTTGGGATACCTATTGGTTTTTCTTAGTAAAACCATACAGTCAAAGGGCTGCCCTCAAATGTTTAACCGATGTGATCGGTTGTATCATTACCGAAATCCATGATGCCACATACTCAGCTCAACTACATTCTCGTCTCACTCACCCTCCAGAATTGGAACTGATGCTTGCAATCTACCAGCTCAAATCAAAAGGATATCATCCGAAACAATGAATCATGCTGTCGACTACAAACAAACCTATTGTTGAGAAGATACTCATGATTTAGTTGTACCAATTAATAGCATTTTATTTTTGTAATTAGTTAACCTAATTAGTATTTATAGACCTTTTCATGCATTTAGAAATGGTCCTTAGTTTTTGTATAAACTCAAATCTGGAAGTCGCACTATTGTGCTTCTGGTATATTTTTTTTATAAAGACTAGGCCAGTATTCCGAATTTTAATGAAGAAATCTTTGATGGGATGTGCACTATTGCGTTGATGTGAAAGTGTTTCTAAGTTGGAAGAAGGAATTTGAATGCAATTGATATCAGGAGTGATCCAAATAACATATGGTACTATTATCTATGCTCTTGTTTCATTATTTCATGTGAATTGTCATTTGTTTAATCTTGCTATCATTGGATATATGTATGTGTTTTTAACAGCAATCCTTATATTTTTCACTATTGAATGTTTAAGGAGTGTTATTCTTTCAATCATATCTATGTCAGTGATATATAAAGAATAGTGTAATAATGTTTTAATAATTACTTTGTTCAACTACTTGAACAAAGTAATTATCATATGAATAAATATCTTTGTTTACCAATAGAGTCATCTATATGCCTGTTTTTGGATAAAGATAACCAGACATTACACTAATACAGAAATTTCCCGGGATAGGATAGTTATTCATATTTTTACTTTTTAGATTAAATCATTCATCCATTATCATTATATTAGAGAACCACCCATTTATCCATCCCTTTTATTCATCATTGGGAAACTGGTCCCATTATTTCCAGTCAGAGCCACCACACCAAACGGAAAAGGAGCTGCCTTTAAGGTCTGGACCGGGTGGTTTTCCCCAATGTTGTTGCAGCGATTTTTGAGGCATCAACATTTTTGGTGCTAGAAGGAGGGCATGAACTGTGAATGGCGAGAAAACCAAAACCTATAGCCCATTCTGAGAGTAAATCTCCCTCCACCTCACCTCGGATCTCCCTTTTTCATTCTGAAACAATAGTATTCAAACGAGAAGAAGAGGAGTCAATTACCACTGCTTAATCCCACCATACTTCAGATCGATTAAGTCTTGAGTCCCCTAAAGTGCAGACTCTCATTCAGAAACTTCAAGGCTTTTCGATAACACCACAGAAATCTGAAGTGTCTCAAGGCAGTGAGACTTCGCAATTCAATCTACCTCACCCTCTCACTAGACTTCAAAGCGGAAAGCTCGGTATTGAACCTACTGAGTTGCCTTTATCGAAAAGGAAAAGGGCAAAAAAGAACAATGAAGGATCCGACAGTGAGGATTTTTCATCATCATCCTCCATTTCATCATCCCCAATGCGAAGTCAACCATCCACACCTCCATTACACATTGTTGTTCAGCAAGGATCAACAACTTCAACATCCCAACCTATTCAATCTTCAATATCAACTCCTTCCCAAACATCTGGAATTTTATCAGCAATATCATTTGTTATTAGTTCTACGATGGCTCAGAATCCATGGAGTAGTCCTGGTGCGGTCACTATGCCTGCTCCATTACACCCATTGCTAGATTTTCTTGAAAAATGGTTACTGAAATTTAATCCAGATGCTGGAACACAAGCCAAAGAACATATTAACAATTTCATGTTATCGGTAAATTTAAAAGGAATGACAGAGGAAGATGTTGTCATTAGGCTTTTCCCTTATACTTTACAAGGATCAGCTGGGTCTTGGTATTTTTCCCTGCCCTCTGGATCCATTATCAGTTGTAACATTTTTCAAGAACAATTTATCACTAAGTATGGCGATGATAGATCTTTAGCAACATTAATTAACGATCTCTCAAATCTTAGGATAGAATCTAAAGAACCTATAAAGGAATTCAATTCGCGATTCAATAAACTCTTAAATAAGATTCCAACCACCTCCAAACCAAGTGAGCAAATCAGAAGCGAATGGTGTATAACAACCCTACCTTCAAATATAGCCATTTTTGTAGATAGAGCTGCAAAACCAACTTTAGCTGAAAACATGAAAGAGGTGCTTGCTGTAGAGAAACACATTATTGCTTTAGAAAAGAAATTTGCTCTTGAAGATAGAAAATCCAAAAAAGTTTCTTTTAAAGATGATTCAAAGAAGAAAACCCCTAAAGATCCATATGATATGGAGGGTCTACAAAAGGTCCTCAAGACTATGTCAAATGAAATGGTTGAAATTAAAAAACAAGTAGTTGAAACTTCAACAAAGAGGCCATTTAGAAATTTTAAGAAACCTGAATCAAAACCACCAAATGCTATATCTAATGCAGAATCAGATCTTGAAGAAGAAGAAGAAGATGAAACAGTCTTGTCATCCGAGGAACCCGAATAAGAGGAGATTGTTGAATGCCATGGGATGTGGGATTTCATTTTACCTAACTCCGATACAGAAAATGAACAAGAAGTTTTCCCTGTGACTACCAGGAGTAAAGGTACTCCTGAACCTGTCCAGTCAACTTCAAAGAAAAGAAGTGCAGGTACCACTACTATTAAAGAAAAGGTTCCCACAAAGAAATCTACGGCAATACCATCCCAAAGTCAACCATCATCTTCAAACCTACCTTCAACATCTAAGACGTTGGTAGTGTCAAATTCAATGGATTACAATATTATCAATGATATGAAGAAGACAAAGGCAAATATTACTATGTTTGAACTTAGCAAACTCAAACATCAGCAAAAATTACTTCTTAAAGAGCTAAATGCAGTCCCTTCTTCACCTCTTCCTAATGCCGTGTTCTCTAAAGCTGCAAATGATTCAGGTCAACCACCTCCTGGTAGAGTGGAAGCTACTGATGCAGTTTTAATTGGAGACAGATCAAATTCTCATACTCCCCCTTTTCTCTTGACCTATGAGATCTATAATATAAATCTACACAACTGTTTGATTGACTCAGGGGCATCCTCTAACATAATGCCAGCTTCAGTTTGTTCCAAACTAAACATTGAACCCCAAAAGTCTACAATTCATATTGTACAGTTGGATAGAACTAAGGTCCAGGTTTTAGGAGAAATCAACTCAGTAACTATCAGGTTATCAGCTGATCCATGAGTGGTTCAGAGAATTGATATTTTAATCACTGATATACCTGAATTTTATGGTTTAATTTTGAGTAGAGACTGGTATGAGAAACTCCATGGTTATATTTCTACTGATTGGTCCCATATGTGGCTACTTTATAAAGGAAAGCCAAATCAGATCAAAATCGATGGGGAGAAACATATGACCCATATTGTCACTGAATTTGAACAGGAAAATCAACCAATAGCATTCAATAACAATATTTCAGGGAACTACTCATTCAAATCATTCTTTGGCAATTTCACCGCCCAACCATCTCCTTTCTCAGTTAATAATTTCACATCTCAAATTGAAACTTTTTCAAAAACCGATAGATCAAGATGTGTCAGTATTGCTGAGGAAACTGCAAATAAAACTGTTAATAATTCTTTATTTTGGTCACTATACTTTGATGGGTCTAAATCTAGTGAAGGTGCAGGAGCAGAGTGTATTTTAGTTAGCCCTGAAGGAGAAAAAACTATGTTATCATGTAGATTGGAATTTGAATGCACAAATAATACGGCTGAATACGAGGCCTTAGTTCAAGGACTCTACAAAGCTATTGGTCTTAAAATTCAAAATTTGAAAGTGTTTGGTGATTCAGAAATTGTTATAAAACAAGTTAGAAATACAATTCATTGTCTTTCTAGTCATCTCAAACATTATCAGTCCTTGGTGCAGGAACTCATATCCCAATTTTTAGCATTCAATATTTCTCCTATCCCTAGGTCCTAGAATGCGTCAGCAGACCTACTAGCTAATTTCACTTCCAAACTCCTTCCTTCTGAAGATTACAACCCAGACAAATTTTCAGTAGAGTTAATTTTTAGACCATCAATTCCCGACAATGTCACCAATTGGCGAGTGTTCAATCATGACGAAGACATTTTAAATTTCTTGACTTCCAACAAGTCATATGATGATCAAATCATTGATGAAAGTGATCATGACCTTCAAATGAAGGAAAAGCAAGAAGAAAACTCAATACCAAAACCAGTGTTTAAGCTAGAAGAACTTTATGATATTAAAGACAGGTTTAAACAGGTGACCAATTCAAAGCTCTAGAGTTCCACTTTAAGATTTGAATTGATAAACCTAGGTACTGAGGAAAACCATCAAAACATCAATTTGAGATTAGGACTTTCTTTAGAAGAAAGAACAGCATTCATTAGGTTATTACGAAAAAATAAAAATGTCTTCGCTTGGAAATATGATGATTTGAAAACATACGATTCATCGATCATTCAACATACTATTCCAATGCTTTTTGAATAAAAACCAGTGCAACAGAAGTTAAGAAAAATTCATCCTAACCTAGAGAGTCAAATAAAAACTGATCTAAACAAACTCTTGAAGGCTAAGATCATTTTTCCTGTCAGACATTCAAACTAGGTGTCCAATATGGTGCCAATTAGAAAGAAAAATGGCGACATCAGGATTTGCATAGATTTCAAAATATTAATAAAGCAAGACAAAAGGATAACTTCCCTTTACCTACCATGGGGCAGACACTCCATTCAGTAGCTGGTTCTGAGTTAATGTCATTTTTAGATGGTTTTTCAGGATATAACCAGATTTTGGTCCATCATGATGATAGGCTTAAAACTACCTTCAGAACTAAGTGGGGAACTTATGCTTACCAAAAAATGCCTTTTGGACTTATCAATGCAGGAGCTACATTCCAAAGAGCAATGGATATAGCATTTAAAGGATTGATCAATAAAATAGTAAGTTGTCTATTTAGATGATATTACTGTATTTTCCAAGAAAAGGTTTAATCATTTACATGATTTAAAACAAATCTTTGAATGCTGCAGAAGGTATGGTATCTCTCTTAATCCAAAAAAGTCATTTCTTGCTCTTAATCAAGGAAAGCTCTTGGGCTTCATTGTTTCAAAAGATGGTATTTATATTGATCCAGATAGAATTAAAGAGATTTCTGATATTCCATTCCCTCATAATAAAAAATCCATGCAGTCATTTTTGGGTAAAATTAACTTTGTTAAACAATTCGTTCCAGATTTTTCCCAGATTATTTTACCATTGCAAACAATGATTAAGAAAAATTTGGTGTTTAAATGGGGATCCACAGAAAAAGATGCATTTGATTCTATCAAACAATCAATAATTAACACCCCTGCTTTAAGCACTCCCAATTTTTCAAGTCATTTCATACTATATACCCTCGCATCCGCCTCGTCTTATGCAGCAGTACTGACTCAGATTAATGATCAAAACTTGGAAGCACCAATTTCATTTTACAGTTCAAATCTTCAAGGTGTTGAAATTAATTATTCGGAAGTTGAAAAGAAAGTCTTTGTTGTATACAAAGCCGTTAAACACTACATACCCTTTCTCTTAAAATCTCACACAAAAGTTATAGTTCCTTTTTCAGCAGTAAGACAATTACTAATTCAAAGGGAATTAGGAGAAAAAAGGGCAAATTGGATCACAACATTACAAGAATATGACTTAGAAATCAAGCTAGCAAGGATTGTCAAAGGCCAAGGTTTTTGCAGGTTGTTAGCAGGAGCATTCAATATTCAAGATCTAGAAGGTACAGAGGATACTAAAGAAATCAATCAGATAAGTATCACAGATCCTGAATCACAATATGCAGGTTTGATTTTCTATTTAAAAAATGGATACGCACCTTCTAATCTCTCCTATAAAAACAAACGTGCCATTAGATTGAAAGCGAAAAACTTCATAATTGTAGATGTATTGTTTATACGAAATTATGATTCAATTCTATTAAGATGCTTAGAAAAACCTGAAGCGCAAAAAGTTTTGCAGGAGCTACATGATGGACCAGCAAGAGGACATTTTGGAGTTGATACAACAGCTCACAAAATCATTCATGTTGGATATTATTGGCCCACCCTGGTCAGAGACACTCACGAATACGTAAGGAAATGCCGAAGTTGTCAAATCTCCAGTGGAAGACAAAGAAAACCAGCTTTCCCTTTGCAACCAGTGAACATTGAACAACCTTTCGAGCAATGGGGATTGGATATCATTGGGAAAATCACTCCACATTCATCCAAACAACATAAGTATATCCTTACCGCCACTGGTTACTTTACTAAGTGGGTTGAAGCAATTCCTCTAAAGACAATAAGGCAATAATGGAATTCTCAGATCAATTCATTATTACCAGGTCTGGTGTCCCAAACGCTCTTGTTTTTTATAATGCATCTTATTTCTATGGAAATTCTATGTTTGAGTTCGCTATTAAAAGGGGGTTTAAATTGAAGTATTCTGCAAATTATTACCCCCAGTGTAATGGTTTAGCAGAATCCACCAATAAAAATCTTATCAAAATCATTAAGCGAAATTTTGAGCAAAATCATAAAAACTGGCATAAATCTTTCATATTTGCACTATGGGCTGACAGAATAACACAGAACGCTTCCATAGGTACTTCTCCATTTAATCTAGTATATGGGAAGGAAGCTGTCATACCAACCAATTTAGTACTTCCATCTCTAGCTTTAGTGTAGTTTATTGAAGAAAGTCCCTCATCTTCTATTCAACTAAGACATGATAAAATTTTAAAACTAGAAGAAGAAAGGGAAAAAGCTAGAATTATACAGGCAAAACATCAACAAATTATCAAGTCATCTTTTGATTCAACTTCATCTAGTTAAAAGCAATTACAAGTTGGTGATCTAGTTTTGAAATGGGACAAAGCCCATGAGGATAAAGGAAAACACACTAAGTTCCAAAAACTGTGGCTTGGACCATTCCCAATCAACGAGAAGATAGGCCCTTCCACTTTCATATTGCAAGATCTATCAGGTAAGAGAGATTCTCTTCCTGTTAATGGACTTATCTTGAAAAAATTCTTCAATTGAGGAGGTAACCCCTTCTCCCTTTGTAAATATTCAATTTTCAGCAAAATTTGTGTTCATAGTTTTTAGGATTATTGGAAAATAAAGTTGTAAGATGCCTTCCATTGGCATTTTCTATACTGAAAAAGTTTCTCAAAATAAATAGTTTTGATATTTACTTTTAAAAATGGAGACCTCAAACAGAAGGAAATTTTCTAGGAAATTAGGTATATTTAGATTCTGAAACCCCATTTTATTTTTGTGAAATCTTCTCAAGATTGAGAAGTACTGTAAATCATTTTAATGTTTTTAAATGGCCTAAAAAACGGTTATCAATATAAAAACAGAAATTGATTCAATCTTAGCTTCTTCAACTCTTACCCTGTCATCCATGCTCTCTTAAGGAGAAAATTGTTCATCCCATTCATCAAAGTTTATGATTACTCATAGTGTAATTCTAAAATATATTTGATATAAAAGATAAGAGTTCTTATTACAAGCCTGCTTACCATGATCATTGGGGAATAGTTCAACTAACATTACCAATACTGCATACCAAAACAGGGTAATGGCTTATAATTATAAGACAAGGGGTCTCATCACAAGCCAGCTTGTTCAGTTAAATTACAACCAGTGAATGGCATTGTCAAACAGCTGGCCACCAAACCATGACAATGGCTTTTTATCTTGCAAACTAAGTAAAAATAAATGTGATACAAAATATGAAGACATATTTTTGGATTCATTCTTTTAATTATACTCTGAAATGGATGGGATAATGAATGATCAAATGGTTAAAAGGTATCCCTGTCGAGACTATAGACGTTTGCCGGCAACAGAGGCTCTACCTATGACAAAGGAGTCATTATAAAGCTAAGTTGGCAAAGTTCTTTGTTTTATCATTATCAACCAATTAAGGCTAATTTAAAACTTAGAATGTATTTAATTTTAACAAGAGAAGAATATAGCAGAAATAGCTATTATTATATTCAGAATTTATATATACCTAGTTATATTAGAATTCTCCTCTTAGATAAGATTTCCATATAAAGAAAGTTTAAGTATTTCAACATTTCTCAAAGATAATTGTTTCTCCCAGTGAATCGCCAATTGTTGTGCTATACAACAACCCCCCATTTCAAAAAAAAAAATAAAAATCTTTCTAACTATAATTTGAAATGGGTCCCTTTTAAACATAGATGTGTGAATAAATTGGTATCAACTCATCATTAGAAAATTCTTCATCAAAAGGTCTAATGGAAATGTTATATTATAAACCTTTTGAACTATAATGAAATCGGTCTTATGAATAAATATAAATTTCTTTGTTATTGCGATAAAGCAATCGTAAGATCGCATATCACAATAATAAAGAAAACATAATGAAAAAACCCAATGGCATACTCTAATCCGAAAAGCAAACAACTATCAGTTATCAGGAAAGGCGAATAGCAAGTATAATGAAAGGCCCTCCCCTATTTCTCCGATGTGATATCGCTATCGGCAATCGGAGGATGTAACGCAGCGCATGTTTAAGACACCTTTAAATCTCCCGATGCGATAAGGTGTATCACCATCGGGGATCGGCGATTTTGCAATAACATAAGTAATATGACCGGAGCTCATCCCCGATTGCAATCTAATAAATCAAGGCGCGAGTTTCAAAATAGATTTAAAAGGCTTGCATCCATTATTTTGGATTATTACTAAAGCCTTCCCATTCACTTCATCAATCACCGATAGCGATTTACTTTTGATTATCCACCAAAAACCCAAGCCACGCTTGAATGAATCATTCGGCATATAAATGATATGATGGGTATTTAAAACTCCTTTACCATGATTGATAGGTTAAACGGCCAATTAATGAAGCAGTTATGCCGATATTTTCCCTTAGATTATGTCTGCAGCGTTTTCACTATAATATTTGATTATTCGCTAATTGATATAATCCTTTCATATTGGCTTATACTATCTATTCTCTGTATCACGTTGATTTCATTCCTTGCGCAGAACTCCGTTGAAATAACAAATTTGAACCAAATGGGAAAGAAATCCAAGAGATCCACGACAACAACGACTCCCGTAGTAACAGTGCAACCCACCAGTGATCCAGGACCAAGCAGAAAGGGTTTGATTTCAGACACTACGTGTCTTGGCCTTGGAAACACAAGTTGGAAAAGCATCTATAATTTAATTGAAGCAGAGGAGCCTGAGACAGTACCAATACAAGCTATCGCAGATTCAACTAGAAAATCAGAAGCTTCCCTTAAAGATTTAGCTGATTCATATTTGCACAGAATAGCAGCACATGAGAAAATTCTTCCATACACTGATGTAGTGCGATGGGTAGTAGAGGAGATCCTGGTTTTAAACAAAACATTTTGCATATTTGATCGAAAGATTTTTGGCTCATTTCAGCCAGATGACTTAAGGAAAATGTATCACTTGCTTGAACCTCAAAAGAAATACAATAAAACCTTTCTTGAAAAGTTCGCAAACGAGAATGATACTGAATCGGCCCCAATTCAGGAGTGGAGATAGAAGCCCACAAGGAACAAACATGAATCCTCAGGTAAGTACTATGTAGATTCATTATGTTCTCCTTACTGTTATGCCAGAGCAATGATGTGTAGAATTTGGGGATTGCATGATTATGCAAAGTTCACTACTGAAATGGTTCCTTTAATGGAAACAACAGTTAACAGTGAAGTAATGGATTGGGCAAACATATTGTCAGATAAATTAGCCACTGTAATTCTTGAATTTAGAGCAAAAACTCGCGTAATCGATAGGACTATTCATCTGTTTTATTATAGTGCTTATATTTTAGATATTCTTTGTTTCAATTCTGAATTTCCTATACTTGGGTGGAGATGGACTTCACAAGACCCCATGCCAATCCACATTTTCATCAAAAGTTATGGAAGGTGCACTATAAGGACCACTTGTACCAAATCTGTAATGGTTTCATGTTACCTATCTATTATGCCATTTTTGATAAGCCTGCCCCAAAGATTTCCACGGAAGAAGAGGTTGACCTAATCGTTGTAGGAAATTGGTTCTGGGAAGACAAGTTTACATACATAAGGGTTTTTGGTAGCCTTGCAAGACCTCATTTCCTTCGTTTGTATGTACCTGACAAGTTGTTAGCCCGAGAATTGGCCTACCAAATAACAACAGCATGAACATCCAAGACTCTTAGGAATTCTAAAAAACAGGCTTGGCCTACTTTTCCTTTGAGATGCGGTGTTTATACTCTACACGACTACAAGCATGCGGAGAAGGAGGAAAAAAAATAAACATGCTCAATCTTGCAACCATTCCTAATAGGAAATTCGATCCAAGGAAAGTTTCGTATATTATGTTTGAACAAGCCAAACTTACAAGGTTTGATCATGAAAAAGATGAATTTGATGACCTATTTTCTTTGGCAGAATCATTATTCCTAGTACAAACGTTGGCCAAAATGAGATATAAAAATGAAAGGCTATTAGAATTTAATAGGCTCAGAGAACAGAGGTTGCAAACTCTACCTCTGGACTTATTAACTACTACCCTGACAACCCAGTCAACTGAGCTTGAATAGAGAATTATTGATAAACCTCCTGTTGTAGAGAAGATTATCGAATGAGGAAAAGAACCAGAGCAGGAGAAAGAGAAGGAAAAAGAACAGGACAAGAGCAGTGAAAATATCAATATGGATACTCAGATTGATCCCAAGCTCCTCCAAGAATGGAAATAATTTGACTCTATTATAAGCAATCTCGAAGGTCCACAAAGTGCCAGCACACCCAAAGTAACGGTTGGACAAGATACAACGTCAACAACGGTTCCAATTGAAGGGATCAACGGCCTACCCACCAGAACGGATGTAGAAATAATTCCAAAAGATCCATCCGATCAAATTATTTTGCAGATAGAAGACATACCTCCATTAGATGTCTTTTATAGTCCCAAACACAGGGCTGTAGTGAAAAGATAGAGGAAAAGGAGGAGACTTGATCAATCTTCCCTGTTTCCAGCACAAACAGAGACAGCTAATGTAGTGTAGAAAGAAGAGTTTAATCCTTTCGATGACCTTACAAAACTTTCTCAGTATGCCGGAGCTTATTCGGCAGCTACTATGGATAAAGCCTCAGAAGTAAGAAATCTACTTAAGGAAAGAGACCAAACAATTGTTTCATTGCAGTTACAGGTGTCCGAAAGACAGCAGAAAATTAAACAATTAGAACAGCAACTATCAACATAGCAGCAGATAAACAATCAATTAAATAAGCAATTGCTTGAGTAGAAACAGAGGATAGACTTAAGCACAATACAAAAACAAAAGGAATTATCTGAAGCATTACAAAGAGATCCTTTTCTTAAAATGGCAGTCACAGCTAATGAAAACAGAGAGAGAAACTCAAGATGCAGATTATCTACAAGTAATTTAATTGAGTTAATCAATAACACTCTTTATCTGTCTAACATGATTTCGCAGTGCACTCCAGGGAAATTGCCGTCAGCTAAAACATTGGAACAAGCATGCAATCAAGAATTGGAGAAGAATGGAAGATTAATTGCCGGCATCCAAAGTTTAACTTGGGATACCTATTTGTTTTTCCTAGTAAAACCATATAGTCAAAGGGCCACCCTCAAATGTTTAACTGATGCGATCGGTTGTATCATTCCTGAAATCCATGATGCCACATACTCATCTCAACTACATTCTCATCTCACTCACCCTCCAGAATTGGAACCGATGCTTGCAATCTACCAGCTCAAATCAAAAGGAGATCATCCGAAACAATGAATCATGCTGTCGACTACAAACAAACCTATTGTTGAGAAGATACTCCTAATTTAGTTGTACCAATTAATAGCATTTTATTTTTGTAATGAGTTAACCTAATTAGTATTTATAGACCCTTTCATGCATTTAGAAAGGGTCCTCAGTTTTTTTATAAACTCAAATCTGGAAGTCATACTATTGTGCTTCTAGTATATTTTTTTTATAAAGACTGGGCCAGTATTCCGAATTTTAATGAAGAAAGCTTTGATGGGATGTGCACTATTGCCTTGATGTGAAAGTGTTTCTAAGTTGGAAGAAGGAATTTGAATGTGATTGATATCATGAGTGATCCAAATAACATATGGTACTATTATCTATGCTCTTGTTTCATTCTTTCATGTGAATCGTCATTTGTTTAATCTTGCTATCATTGGATATATGTAAGTGTTTTTAACAACAATCCTTATATTTTTCACTATTGAATGTTTAACAAGTGTTATTCTTTCATCATATCTATGTCAGTGATATATAAAGAATAGTGTAATAATGTTTTAATGATTACTTTGTTCAACTACTTAAACAAAGTAATTACCATATGAATAAATGTCTTTTTTTACCAATAGAGTCATCTATATGCCTGTTTTTGGATAAAGATAACCAGAAATTACACTAATACAGAAATTTCTCGGGATAGGATAATTATTCATATTTTTACTTTTTAGATTAAATCATTCATCCATTATCATTATATTAGAGAACCACCCATTTATCCATCCCTTTTATTCATCATTGGGAAATTGGTCCCATTATTTCCAATCGGAGCCACCACACCAAACGGAAAAGGAGCTACCTTTAAGGTCCGGATCGGGTGGTTTTCCCCGATGTTGTTGCAGTGATTTTCAAGGAATCAACACCATCATATATGTTCGTTTATCTTACATGATCTAACGCCTCCTGTGCATCATTATCTCACCTCTTAGTCCTTCTCTTCACTTCAGGTTTATGTCATTCCTTCAACTCCCGCTAGTCTTCCTCCTGCTCATTATTCATGGTATGGAGATACGCCATGTCTTTGGCTACCTATCGTTCACAATCATCACGCAGTTTACCAGAGGGTAAAGACTCCCAGTCGTACTAAATATAGCTTTCCTTACATAGCACCCCTTTATTTTTCAAATGATCAGCTAACATATTGGCTTTTCTTTGCACATGAACAAAGCTGATAGTTCTCACGGTTCAGAAGTGGAAATGAATACATTGAAAGACCTGTGAGAGCCTCCAGTGTTTTGACACTTTTCTAGGGGCCGTTCCATTACACATTTTCTTGGTTGCATTAATAACCAATTTAGAGTCAGCTTCAAAGATGGCATTATGTAAATTTGACTCCATTAGGATTTCCAGGCACTTCTCTAAGGCCATGAGCTCCGCCATGTTATTAGTAGTAGTCCCCAAATGACTGTGAAGTATATCCTTTATGCACCCCTTCTCATCTCTTATGACACTGCCAAATCCAACCATCCCTGGGTTTCCCTTAGAGGCCCCATCTATATTGATTTTCCAAAAACCATGAGGAAGAGGCTACCAGATATCTTTACCAACAGTTGTTTTGCTCAGACCCTTAACAGTGCCTTGGGGAACCAGAGAATGGAGACCAAACTACAGTAGTATGTGAGCATCCTGGGGCGAAGGAGGGTCCTCAGGAATTTTCCACATAAGGGCTCCTACTATATCTTTGAGCTACCATAAAATTTTGACAATGATGTTCTGGGTAGAGCTTGTTTTGTTCTTGAAAATCCTGCCATTACATTCTTTCCAAACATCCCAGATGATAAAGCCTGGAACCAGAGTCCAAGCCTTGTTAATGATTTCATTACCTGAGAAGTCTTTCCTCCAATTCTTCAAAGTGTTGGTGATGCTGAGCCTGTCCCTGTTATCTTGCCTCAAGAATGAAGCCGTCCAATCCCACATGGTAGAGGTGAAGGGGTAGAGGTTTAGTAAATGTTCCATCATCTCCTCCTGTAGGCCACATAGATGGTATTTGGATGGGCCAACAAAGCCCATTTTTAAAATATTCTCCCATGTGAGAATTTTATTTTGGTGAACTAACCACATAAACAACTTGATTTTCATCCATTGCAAGTTCTGCCAAAGCTCATTACAAACCTGATTAGGGTTTGGATAAGCAAAACCTAGGGCCATGAGTTTAGCTTCTTTGAGGTTGAAGGTGCCTTCGGTGTTTTGACCCCATCTCAGTTGGTCTGGTGAGGATGACACCAAAATCTTCCTCTGCTCCATGTTAAGAGCAAGAGACTCTGCCTGGGCCTTCAAAGGACTCTCTTCACTATAAGCAAGATCCTTCCACATTCTCCATTTACGATTTTTCCTTTCCTGATCGCAAAAGTCACTTGCCATAATTAAACCTTTGTTGTCAGTGTCATTTTTGAGAGTAGTTAGTCCTTCCTAAACAAATTTGGTTCATACTGCCAGTTGTCCTCCCAAAACTGTGCAAGGTTCCCATCTCGGATCTCCCAGAAACTATGCTTCTAGACAATGGATCTATTCTCCCAAGCAAGGTTCCAAATGTGGGAGCCCTTGATGAGCCCAAACATTTGGATATGATCCCTCTCCTACCAATTATTTGTATATTTCTGCTTCCAAAGCTTGGCCCAAGGGGTGGTTGATTCCTTGAGCCACCTCCAACAAAGTTTGGCTCCCGAAACTCTGCTGAGTATTTCAGGGTCATGTTGCCCCAAACCACCATGGGCCTTAAGTTCACAGAGCTTGTCCCAAGCTACCAAAGCCCACTTATTTTTCTCTTCACCCTTGCCCCAAAGAAAATCTCGTTGAATACTCCTGATTTGTTGCATAACTCCTTTAGGAGTAGGAAGAGCTGAAAACATGAAAATGGGTATAGCCTACAGGACAACCTTTGTAAGCACAAGATGCCCTGCCATATTCAAAGACCTGCAGGTCCATTTCCTAATTTTGTCCTGAAGTTTATTAATTACTGGCTCCCACACTCCCTTGCTCAGAGGTTTGTCAGTAACAGGCATTCCAAGGTACTTAGAAGGTAACTGATCCCTTTGAAGCCCAAGAGTTCTGGTAAGGCTCCTCTAAATAGCAATGTCAGTGTTAAAAAAAACGCCTTTGATTTGTCAAGGCTTACCTCTGTACCAGCGGCCAATGCAAAGTCATTCAGGATTTCTTTGAAGGCTCTAGCTTCCTTGATCATAGGAATGCCTTGCAGCAATGTGTCATCCACAAATTGTTGATGAGTAGAAGCAGCAGCATCCAAAGTAAGTTTTAGACCCTAGATTTTTCCTTCAGAATTTTCCCTATTGATCGCTTTGCCTAGCCCTTTCATCATGAGAAAAAAGAGGAAGGGGGAGATTGGATCCCTTTGTCTGAGACCCCTAGAAGGTGTAAAGGTTCTAGAGGGAGAGCCATTAAGAAGAATGGAGAAGCTGGTTGTGGATACAAGGGCCATAAACCATATTATCTAGTTGTGGTCGAAGCCATAAGCTCTTAGCACTACCCTGATGTAAGACCAGCTTAGCTTATCATAAGCTTTCGCTAGGTCAAGTAGCATGATCATACCAGCTTGCTTATTGCTCTTTAGAGAGTGTACCACCTCGTGAGCTTGTATGATGTTGTTGAGAACCTGTCTTCCTTCCACAAATCCAGTTTGCTCCTCTGAGACAAGAGCAGAAGAAGAGGCTTGAGTCTATTAGCGATCACTTTGGAAATGATTTTGTACACCACATTACATAAGGCTATGGGTCTTAATCTCTCCGGTGTCATAGATTTTTCCTGCTTTGGAATCAAAGCTATGAAAGAGGTATTAAGAGCTTTCAAAACAATTTTGGATCTTCTAGAGTCTTCCACAACATCAAGGATATCTTGTTTGATAGTTTTCTAGCAAGCTTTGAAGAAGTCCACGTTAAAGCCATCAGGGCTAGGAGCTTTCCCATTTTACATCTCATCGATAACTTCACTAACCTCCTCTTCAAACACTAGCTTGTTAAGATTGTGGTTGTCTTCCCTAGTTACAAGCTTAGGAATAAACTTGGTGAATTTGTTAATGAACTGAGATCTATCAACGAAAGGCTCCTCTGCTATGCTAAGGAAGTGTTGAACTAGGACACATTCCATTTCTTTGTGAGAGACAAGCTCTTTCCCTTAAGAATATTTAAGTTTTCAAATTATGTTATGAGATTTATGATCTAAGGTTGATCTATGAAAAAACTTCGTGTTTCTTTCTCCTTCTCTAATCCACTTCACCCTTGATTTCTGTCTCTATAAAATCTCTTCTTGCTTGCACTGATCGTCCCATTCATTTTGAAGAGAGTCAGCCTAAATTTTTCGTTCCTCAATAAAAACTTCTGAGATGATGAGCTGATTAATCTCCTAGAGTTTCTGCTCAACTTCTCTTTTGGCTTTAAAGATATTCCCAAACTCCTTTTTGTTCCAATTTTTAAGCCTAGATTTGATATGTTTAAGTCTCTGCTACAGCATGAACATTTTAGTTCCTTGAACGAGCATATCTTCCTCCCACCATTAGTCAATATTGCTGGTGAAGTCAAGGTGAGAGAGCCAGACATTTTCAAACTTAAAAGGTATGTTCCTCAATATACCCATGAAAGTAGATTCAAGATGGATAGGCCAGTGGTCTGAGCCTCTGAAGGGAAGGATTGAAGCTGACATATCAAGGCCTTTGAGAAATAGGTCCTCTAAGATTATGAATCTATCTAGTTTAGAGGTGACTTGAAAAGCCCCTCCCCTCTTATTATTCCAATTAAAAGTGCCATTTACTATTTCGATGTCTACTAGCCCCATGTTATTCATGAAGTTTTGGAAGGTAATGGAATCTCTGCCTAGTTTTTTGGTACCACCTTTTTCCTCTATAAGAGATCTGATCATATTAAAATCCCCTGCCAAAATCTAGGGCATATCAGGATATCTCTCTCTTAGCTTCTCAAGCGAGGTGAGAATCTTAAGCTTGTCTTCTATTTTTGTAGGGTCGTAGATGTTAGTGATCATGTAGATCTCCTTATCACCCAAAGGTTGAATCACTAGCGATAGATAGTTCCTAGAAGCTTCAGCATCTAGCATTCCAAGTTTTTGAGGATCACATAGAGTAAGAATCCCCCCTGCCAAGTTATCCGCTTTAACCTCTAGATACTCATACTTGATTAACCATTTGTTGTGTATCTCTCTAATCTTGTCCATCGAAAATTTTGTTTCCTAAATAAAAACCATATCTTATTTTTCTTCTTTTATTCTACTGCTAAGAGTTCTTTGTTTCCTTTTACGTCTTAGACCCCTAATGTTCCAGGTTGTAAGCTTCATTAAGAAAGGTTTGTAAAGGAGTAACTGGTAAGACCCGGGTTCTTGGAAGAAAGCATCGATGTATCCTCCATCGTTTTCACTCCCCTATTCTCCTGGCTATCATGGTTTCTTTCGACTCCAGAACACTACATATGTGATCTCCAGAGGAAGAGCTATTGAACCCTATCAAACTCGTGTTTTGGCAGAGAGTCTACCCCTTTAGTGATTCCCTGCTCCAGAAACGTTTCTAGATCTAAATTTTCCCTCTCTAGAAACTCCTGCAGTTCCTGATCTTCTGTTCCAACCTCACTTGGGGTCATCTGGTGGTCCCTACTGAGCTCCATAATGCTTGACATATCATCCTTTTGTTTGTTGTTTTCTAGTATATCCTCCATATTAGCATCCCTTTCCTTCTAAGAGGGAATATTCTCTGATTCCTGGTTCATCCCATTGTTTTCGACTTCTTCTTCTAAGATCTTGAAACTATTGTGGCTCGGTTATCTGTCTTCATTAATTTTCTTTTGGTACCGCTTGCCTCCTTTTCCTTTACCCCCAACCTTAGTAAAACCTTCGGGATCCTTACCTATAGTGGCTTTCATATTGCTCTCCAGCTTGTTCAATGGGAAGTCCCTATATAGGTGCCCATGTTCATGGCACTTACAGAACCTAAATGGGACGTGTTCATAGTCCACTACCTGCACCCATTCTTCCTCATATACTTCTAAAATGATTGCATCCAGAAGTGCCCCAGATAAGTCCATTTCCACACATATCCAGGCGAAGGAAGTGTATTTGCCTCTTAGAGTAGCATCTGAGATCTTTATAAAATTCCCTAGCTTGTTTCTGATAGCCTTTAGAGACTTCGGAAGCCAATAATCTAAAGGAAGGGAGTAGAGTTTTATACATACTGGCACCGAGATGAAATTTTCTCATTCTGGGACAAAGTTCATTACCATTGGTGTCATATAAAGGCCTGCAGAGGCGTAAAAATAGGGTCCTCCCTTGAACACTCTATCTTTATCCTCTAAGCTTGTGAACACCACTGTGAAGAAGCCCTTGGACCCAAGGTGAAGGTCAATCTTCCCCTTTAGTTTCCAGTGGTTCCTTATCCATGCTTGCAAATCCTTCTTCGATGGTTAAATCCCCATACATTTACAAATAACAGCATATTCCTTCATGTGTTCTCTGTGCACCTGCAGTGCTGGGTCACTTAAAACGACTCGAGGAATAGTGGTCGACTTAGGTTTACAGACCCTTGATGTACTGATAGGAGCATCTTTCTGACTGCTAACCTATGTCCGCTTCTCCTTACTAGCCTCTTCATGATTCTCTTCTTGTCCTTGAGGTCTGATGGTTTCCGATTTTTCTGTATTTGTAGCCTTTTTTACCACCTCTGTTGGTTTCTTGAAGCGATGTGATCCAAATCCCTTGCTTCTGTCCACAACCACTTGACTGTAGGAGGGAGAAGAACTCCCCCCTCCGTGCCCCGCCATGGTGACCAGCGTCAAAACCCCAAAACCCTAGTTTAGATTGCAGAATCACACAACTGTTTATTTTCATAACAGAAGCCCTCATCGAATTTTGAGGATGAGTACACCAAAAGAGGATTTTTTAGGGAAGAAACCACATGTGGCACACTTTAGGATCTTTGGTTCATTAGTATATTTCCATGTTACCAATGATGCATGGAAAAAACTAGAGCAAATAGCTGAGTTAGCATATTTGTGGAGTACATTGATACACCTCACAACTATCTGGTGTACCTGCCAACCAACAGGATAATAGTGGTTCACCGAGATGTGAAGTTCGATGAAGAGAAGGCCATGAAATTTTCCCTTGAGAGGGATCTTTAGCTACATACAGTCGAGGAGATTTTAGCTCCAAAGGAGGAACCTCGGGATGATGTGGAGCAACCACATGCAAAGGAGGAGAGAGTGGAGACACCCACTCATGCAGATACTTCCATTTGTGGGAGAAATTGAACGAGAGAGGCTGATAGGTTATTGCATGATGCTAGATAGAATGTGGGAGCACCCACATCATAGTGCAGGAAGAGGAGGTCACTAGAGAGGTACACTGGCTACATGGCTATGATGAGCAAGAGTGTAGAGATTGAGCCATCCTCATTCGATGAATCAATGCAGAAATCACTATGGGTTGATGCAATGGTTGAGGAGTATGACTCCATTATCATAAATAGTGTTTTGTAGGTGGTCCCAAGACCAACAAACAAGTCAGTGGTTAGTTCCAAATGGCTTTACCAGGTAAAGCAAGCAACATATGGGTGTGTGGAAAAGAAAAAGGTCATATTTGTGGCCAGAGGGTTCTCTAAGGTGGAGGAAATTGATTACAATGAGACTTTTGCAACTATAAAAAGGTACTCATCAATTAGATCCATTCTAACACTATCAACAAAGATGGGATGGAAGATACATTAGATGGATGTAAATACAACATCCCCTCAACAACATGATTGAGGAAGAGGTGTATATTGAGCACCATGGAGGTTTTGAGACCTTCAACAGAGAGTCACATGTGTGCATACTAAAGCGAGTGTTGTATGGACTGAAACAAGCACCATGTGCTTGGTACACCTGGATTGAAAATTATTTCATCGGATTGGGCTTCATTAAAATTAAAGCAGATGTGAACCTTTACCATATTGTGGTTGAAGGTGAATTGTTGATTATTGTTTTATATGTCGACAATTTGATTCTGATAGGGGATGAGAATTTGATCAAGTCTTGCAAAGAGGATCTTGCAAGAGAGTTTGAAATGAAGGACTTGGGGCTCATGCATTACTTTCTAGGTATGGAAGTATGAAAAGGATATGAGGAACTATTTGTCTCTCAGGGAAAGTGTGCAAACAAGATATTGAAGAAGTTCCACATGGAAAACAGTAAAACCATGGAGACTCCTTTAGCTGGTCACTGGAGGAAGGAGGATGCTACTTCAGGTGAAGTAGTGGAGGCTAGTATTTATAGATAGCTTGTGGGTTCACTTATGCATTTGATGAACACATGACCATACATGTTTTATGCATTTAACCAGCTTAGTCAAACTATGGATAAGCCTACCAAACTGTATTGGAAGGTATCCAAACATATGTTGATATACCTCAAAGGCACCACTCACTTTGGTCTTTGGTACATACGGATAGAGGGAGTGAAGCTTCAAGGCTTCATAGATGAAGATGCAAATTGGGTAGAGAATCCATCCAATAGGAAGTGAACATCAGGGGGAAACTTCATTATTGGGTAAGAAGAATTTTCTTGGTATAGTAGGAAGCAGAGATCAGTTACACTCAACTCAGTAGAAGCAAAGTACATGGATGCTATTCAAACATCTTATGAGGCTATATGGATGAGGAAGTTTCTTGTTGTCTTTTCTGGTCAACAAGTGGATCCAATAGTGATTTACTGTGACAATCAGAGTTGTATAAAACTCTTTGAGAATCTAGTTTATCATGATCGGTCCAGGGATATTGAAATATGGTATCACCATCTTCGAGATTGTGTGAAGAGGAGAATCATGTTGCTGGAATACATTCCTACAGAGGAGAAGGATGCAAATATTTTGATAAAGGCATTGTTAAGATGTGTATTCGAGTTTCACAGAGGTAGGATCTGAGTAGTAGATAATCCCTTTCTTGTTGAGAGGCAGTGTTAAAAATAGCAACAAGAAAATTCTAATTTAATTTATCCTTGAATTAAATTAGAAATTAAATTGAAATTTTATTCTCATAACAACTTGTAACAGTTAAGTTAATTTGAATTAGTTGACTCAATAAATTTGAGTTGGAAGTATACCTAGAGTCATGTAAAGTAATTCCTAAATTTCAGGGGTCCAAGTTGAGTTTTTTTGAGTTGTAATTAATTAATTCAGTCTAACTGAGTTAAAGTCAGTTAAAGTAGTTACAACTATTGGAGGAACTAGTAGAAGGTCTAAGAATGGGGAACAACTTCAATTCTCAACCATTTAACTGATAATTCACTCATAAATAACTCATGCCTATCTGTTCTAAGAAATATCCAGTTGAGATTAGAGTTCGGGGACAATGTACTATCAATTATATAATTTTCCAAGTCATACAGATAGTGCATGCAATCAGTAGAATGCCTATGATGGATTGTGCAGTTCTGCTGAGGGATTTTCCCAATTAAATATGGGATAATTCCCTTAGGGATTGCGCAAGGAAGTAGTGGCTTGACAAGCAACAAATTTTGCTAAGTGTTGGCTTGAGTTGGTTTGTGAAGCAGTGAGATAGATTGTACTTTTGCAGAGCTTTTTTGGGTTGAACAAGCATTGTATTTTTCTTCTCATATCTTCTAGTTAATGTAATATAGATAGTTGGGGTTTTGAGCATTTTCTTTCCCCAAAAAATACTGTGTTATTTGTGATTGAAATTATTCCTTTTCTGCTTAGTGTTTTCATCCGTCAATTTTAGTTTCTATTGACGAATAGAATAGATTCAAGTCTTTTGTTCTAGCATATTACATAAGAAGTTTGAATCTACAAGTATAAATATACATGGTATCGGAGTTGAATTCACTTTAGAAGAGGAGAATACGAGTTTATTGTGTAGATGAAACCAAATTTGTAGTTTCATACTTCAGAGTCAGCAGGATGGCATTCTATGGTTTGAGACTTGACTATGCCCTAGAGGGTAGCTCGAATTACATAGCTTGGAAGGATAGCATGGAGGTAGTGTTGGAAGATAATGGGATGAAAGAATTCATAGATCATGATATTCAGAAGCCTCCAATATCTTATGCTAAATATCTGGTTGAATTGAGAAAGTGTGTGGAAAAGGCGAGAAGGATTATCCTAGAAGGAGTACAAGATCATATTGTCTCAAATCTCCATGGTAAGGAAACTCCATTTGCAATGTGGAAGGAATTGACGAACTTGTTTCAAAATAGCACTAACCACAGGAAGTTGGCATTGGAGGAAAATCTCAGAAAGATCAAGATGGAGAATGGTGACTCAATTTTGAAGTACTTGACCAAGTTCCCCCAATCTAGGGATGAGCTTGGAAGTGTTGGGGTTACTGTTGTAGAAGACAATCTGGTGAGTCTAGCACTTCCAAGACTTCCCAAGAGCTCCCACAACTACCAGGACTCAGTTAATGGGAGGGAGAAGCTACCAGTGTGGGAGATATTGTGGTCTAACTTGGTACAGGAAGAGATTTGGTGGAACACTAGCGAAAGATCCTCATCAAAGCATGATGATGAGGATAATTGTGCATTAGCTAGGAAGGGGAAGAAAGGCAAGGGGAATTCATCCCATTCCAAATTAGATTCCAGTGAGGGTGGTAAGAATAAGGACATGTCGAAAATCAAGTGTTTTCACTGTCATGAGCTCGGACACTTTTCCATAAAGTGTCCGCACAATAAGGCCGGTAAGAAGCCCTCAGGAGGAGCGGTTATTGAAGCTCTTGCTTCACAATTTGAACTGGATTTTTCCCTCATCACTTGCATGGTGTCATCAGTGATGGGTAGTGTGTGGTACCTGGACAATGGATCTTCATTCCATATGAATGGTAACAAAGATCTCTTCAGTAAATTGGAGGAGAAGGATCTCCAAATGCATATCAAGATGGGTGATGATCGGAGGTATAATGCGACCGACATTGATACTGTTACCTTTCAAAGGGAGTCCGATTCTACCCTCACTTTGAGACATGTCTTGTATGTTCCAGTTTTAAAGAATAACTTGGTTTATGTTGCCATGTTGGAGGATATAGGCTATGATGTGATATTTAGTAAGGGAAATGTGTTCCTTCGTCACATAGTCACGGGATAGCTGAAGCGAATAGGGGTCCAAGTGAAGAAACTCTACAAATTGGAGGTAGAAGACTATGCTTCTTTGAGCACTAAAGCAGAGAAGGTGTAGATCCGAGACATCAGTGAGTTGTGGCATGGAATATTTGGTCACTTGCACCATCGAGCTTTGAAGATCATGCAAGAAATTTCTACAGTACGAGACACATGCAAAGGGTGTACATTGGGGAAGTACACCAAAGCTTCCTTTCATGAAAAACACAGTCGATCATAAGTGATCCTCGATCAAGTTTACTCATATGTGTGTGGAATGTTCTCAACAGCTTCCATGGCCAAGCACAGGCATTATGTAATATTTGTTGGTGATTTTTATCATAAGTGTTGGATTTTCTTCATGTAGAAAAAAGATTGGATGTTCGCTAAGTTTTTTGAATTTAAAGAACTTGTCGAGAAAGATACTAGTAGGAAAGTTAAATCTCTTAGAAGTGATAATGGTGGAGAGTATGTTTTGAAAAAATTCAAAAAAAAAATGTGCAATAGAAGGCATTCGAGGGGATTTGATAGCAACTCATAACCCATAGCAGTATGGGGTGGCTAAAAGGAAGAACAAAAGTATTGTGGGAGAAGCATGAGAGATGTTGCATGATTAGGACCTACCATTACACTTGTGGTATGAAGCATGCAACATAACTGTTTATTTGCAGAACAGATGCCCTCATCCAATTCTCGGGATGACTACACCAGAAGAAGATTTTTCAGGGAAGAAACAATAGGTGGGAGGATTAGCGCCCTGATAGAAACAAGTTTTTTTCTTCTCTTGAGAGGAACTAGAACCTATTCCACCCTGATCAATTTCAACATTTCCATTGATGATAACTTCCATTAACATAACCTAATCATTGAGGAAGGAAAGCTCCTCGTGAATCTCATTCAACGAGAGTTCCATGTTTCTAAGGTGTCAAATAAATTTTTCTTCTAGAAGGAGTTGGAAAGACTATCATAGCTTCTCTGCCATATCATCTTATCATTTCCTTGCCTCCAAAAAGGCCTTGGTCAAGTCTAGAATTTTGTTAAATATCAAACCATCATTATTAGGCTCCGAGTATTTTGAAGGATGTGCCTTGGTTAGAGTAATCCACTGCGAGAAAAAACACAAATAACAAGCAAAACCAATCTTCAGGGATAGGAAGAAGCAATACCCCATAGATTCCCAAAGGGGCCTAGATTATTGACACTAGCCGAACTGAGTCCTGAATTCATATCTCAACCCAAATCCTTAAATGGTAAATGAGAATATTAGTGGGAATATATACAATGTGACAAAATTATCTCTAGTCCTCTAGTCGATGAATGATTCATCCTATCCATGATAAATCCCACCCAATCAAACCCGCGATAAAATAAATAAAGTACGTATCTAGGCAAAGCATAAATGTGGGATCGAGCCACCTGTTGTAAGGAAGACACCAACAAGAAGGAAATTTGAAAAACGTGGTCGAGATATGAACTTCTGCCAGTGTATGATGATCTTTAATCTTAATATATGTTTAATAACTAACTAAGAGGTGTGACAAGAGAGCCCAACCCGAGGAGAGTTATGACTGTAATACTTACCAACACCTGTATGTCATTCAAAAACATTAGGAAACTGAGCAAGATTAAGGAATAAGATCATAATCTATTAAATCATGATTTCTTTCCATTCTTCCACGCCCAATAGACGATCCCTTTTTTTCCAAAACATCAACCACCAAATTTAAATGTCTATACTCATGTATAAACTCCACTCACTCAAATTGAGAGGCAATTAAGGAAATATTTTGGAGAATAGGACTATGTTAATGACATGTTGCTTCCATAATAGTGATGACTTTTCGAATCACAACCATTGAGTCACCAAAACCCACTAACTTATAGATTTTCTTGGATAGGGCTAGTTCCATCCACAATGAAAAGAACTTAGCTTGATTATTTGTCGCAGATTTGAGATCCAAGCTAATTGTAATACCATTTTCAATTATAGTTGAACAACACCCGTCCGCTGCCTTCAGTAAGAAACACTTATTTATAAAATAAGAAATTATATAATATATATATATATATATATATATATATATATATATATATAATATATATATATATATAGATTAGATGATAGATATATATATATATATAATAATGTAAAATTTTATTTATATTACATTAGTTTAGTCTTCTAAGTGTATTTTTTCTTCTAAAAGAGGTATCAACGTATATGATGATAATGGATTGTTTCTATATAAATTTTTAAATATGAAAATACTTTGAGTTAATTAAATATAAAATTCTTTATTTTTAATCAATATTACAAATATTTTTTATTAATAATATATATTTTTGAAATATTTATATAAATTTCTTATAGAAAAAGATTACACATATTAAATTATAAGAAAAAAGTTATACTACGATTCCCTGTAACATCCTTGGACTTGTATATAAATTATTCTTTATGTTTCTTTGTTACTATGTAAAACCTGGTAATTTTTTTTGATGAAGACAGTAAAGGAATGTGAGAAATAATATATAGTCATTAATATATTTTAATTTTATTTTCCCTTACAGGAAAAGATTATACTCAGTCAGAGGAAAGAGAGGAAAATAATTCAAGGAAAGAGAATCTTTGGTTTCCAAACAATAAGACAATTATTCCCCTCCCCCAAAGAGATTAAAAATAAAATCTCAAATGGAAAAGGCAGGTAGCCTAGGGAGCAAGAAAGGAGGAAAAGTTGACAAGACAGTATCAGAAGCATGCATTCTGCTATGATGCCTTATTGACATGGGGGTAACCAGAGGAAGCCTTAGCAAGTACATTATTTCCAAGCTAAATAGGTGGTCTTCAGGTTCTCAAAGGAAAATTGGTTGAACTGTTTTGGAAACCGAGACGCTCAAGGGGAGGTCTTGACGTTATTGCTAGCCTCATAGGTCAGTAGGTTGAACAAAGTCTATTCAAGTCTTAATCTCTGGCAGATCTATTCGACATTTAAGGATAATGATAAGATTATTGTATCTTCAATATGGAAATGTTATCTGTGAAAGAATGATGAACATTGAGCAACCTTACAAGTCTCGGTTGTCCTTATTTTATTTTAAAGATTGAATTTATTTTATGAACTAATCAGAATAGATGGAGGATATTTCTAGAAGAACCTTCTGAATAGTAATATAAATGAAATTACTACAGTGTGTATTATGTAACTAGTTTAGGAAATCATATAGTCTGTAAATAGTGTAGAGATTAATTGTAGTCATAAATTATCAAGTAAAGAGCCAATGTGGACTTGGTCGAACAATACAAAAGTTCGTAACACCAACGTTGTCTAGAAGAAGGTCGTTGCCTGTAGTTAAGGGTGACTACATGAAACCCTAAAGGATTCGACTAAAATTACCAATGAGGAGAAAACTACAATATCACAAGATATGTTAGTATTCATGCAACAGGAGACCGCTAGGACACAATCCTTATTTGAGAAGGGAACAAGAAACATTGTGGCCAGAAGATGAGCCATAACTAATTTAACATGAGTAAAAATTTGTTCCACAAAATATACCAAACAGTAACAATTAAACTCACGTAAAAATTGTAGTTTTAAATCAAAGGAAGAATTATAAATATATTCAAAATATACCATCGCATCCATATGTCAGTGGAGTTGTCCAATAACACATGAAAACATCTAGAACTCACAATGATAAATTTCAAGGGAATAATCACATAATTTAACCAAGGTTCTGATAATGTAATGGCATCAATAAAACATACAACCCTTGCTGGAAAGGACAATACTCCTAGGCAATAATGGAGAATTGTAATTTATAAATCCATTTATAATTAAATACATGTTTCAGGTAGAATTATTTGCTAAATCATTTTGAGTCTGAATATCTATGATGCACTACAAAGAAACACCCTAAGCTTTGAAATTGGATTGTTCACCAAGAAGAAACATCAATATTGAAAGAAAAAACCCTAAGTCTAAAGTCCAAATTAACAAGCATGATATGTTGACTACAGTTCAAATTGATTATAGTAGCTGCCAGAGGCTGATAAAATCCTAGAGAAGGGCATCCAAGTGAGAATTTGTATCAGAATTCTATAGAATGTGATCCTCAAACTGTAGGTAAAAAAATGGGCTACATCAGAACCTAAGGCCATACCTGCCAAAAGACCAAAAGTAATGAAATCAGTGATAATAAACCCTTGACTATTAACAGAAACTCAAAATTAATAATTTATTCAAACTATTTGCAATCTTATTCAGACCTAAACCGGACAAAGATATTTACCTAACTCTTTGCTAAAATATGGGTATTAGAGGTAGACCTGGGACTGAGACATCAAAAAGGGTTAAAAAGGGTCAAAATATACCCTAAACATTAAAAAAAATGATTCAACAACTATTATAATGGACACAAAGACTTTACCTCGAGGAAGAAAATGACACCATTGTTGTGAATCCAGAAAACCTGTGCAACATTTTTCTGAACACCTATGTACGTAATTGAAAGTCGGGTGAGTAATAGTTAAATAGGAAATTCAAGGTGGAACTAGAATGAAATAAACTAGACAAGTAACCCACCTGAGGAGTATTAAGGTAGGAGAACAAGAGCGTAGAGATAGAGCGCTTGCAGATCCAAGCCTTGACAGGCAGAATGGCAGTACTAGGAGGAGCTAGAAGGGAGGTAGTTTCCATCAACCATCCTCCCACAAGCTAAACCATTAGATGGAAACCCTATTCCATGAACAGTGTGGATCATTCCACCTAGAGTGCATTCAATAACTCGAAAGTTTTGATAAATTTCTTCTTAAGAGTTCCTAATACCACTAGGGTTAACCATGGTCAAGGGTAAGTAAGCTAGATACCAAGTAGAGTTACCATGTTAAGGTGTGCTAGGATGTAGGGTTGTTGTGTCATCGACACTTAATACTTGTACCAAGGCAGAACATATACCACAAAGTTAATAACCCATGAATGTTTTGGTATTCAAATGTTCAATTCATATTGATGCAATGTATCACACAAACCTTTGTTTCACTAGCGGTGTACATGCTTCATTCACATTATTAATATTTATATTATTTTCCAGACAATATATACTTGTTTTATGATAAGAGATATACATAAATAAATAATCATGTCTATGACCTAGGAACAGGTTTTTGTGTTATATAAAAAAAAATGGCGATGTAATTCTTAGTAATTATCTCATGTTATTTGCCTTATGGTGTCATGTGTGGAGGGGTGTTACAAGTGGTATCAGAGCAAGGGTTCAATACTAAGACCTATTTGGGAATATGATTAATAATTACATATATGTTGTGAACAAAGAGAGAGAGAGAGATAGGGGAGCAGTGGAGGAAAAAATAGGGGGAGGAGCTGGAGGTACACCTACCTCAAGAGCCAATCCTAAGATGTGGGTACAATTAGATGCAGGGCAGCGAAACCCCATGTTCATGTTGTTGGAAACTTTTCAACAGTTAAGAACTGAAATGGCCAATCTGCAAGAAGATAACGAAATATTGATGTGTGATCAAGAGAAGATATTAAAGATCCTTTCTGATCACTAGAATCATCGAAACCTATACCTAACTCTAAGGATAATGGCAGGCTCAAGGAACAAAGATAGAGGGGAAAAAATGCTCTTGAAGGAAGCTGTACTAAGCACATGGAAGGAGACGCGGGGGGAAATGAGGAAGGATCTAAAAATGCAATTGATTACTAGAAAAATAAGAAATAGCAAGTTGAGTTGAACGGGGAGTTTAAAAATATTAAACCTCCAGTTTTCAAGAGGGAAATGGAGGAATTCATTGAGGCGTGGTTGATCAATATTAATAAATATTTCCAAATTTATGAATATGATGACAATCTAAAAGAGATACTAGCCATTTACTAGCTTAAAGCGAAGGCTACGCTATGGTGGGTAGAGGTTAAGGTTGTTCATACAATTACTGAACAAGAGGTGACTTGGGGAGACTTCCAAAAATATTTTAAGGAGAGCTATTTGATGGAGCGATTTTATGTTGATAAGGAAAAATAAATTCATTATCTCCAGTTGGGACAACTCACGATGGACAACTTTGTAACCAAATTCACATCCCTATTAAGGTATGTACCTTAGATTCAGCAGGAAAAATCCAAAGTTCAATGTTTTATGAGCAGTCTACCAGCTTTCATGAAAGAACGACTAGAATTTTGACAATCCCAAAATAATGGATGAGCCTATACGAAAAGCAAGAATTTTTTATGAGCAGATGAAATCAAAAAGAGAAGGAAGTAAGAGTTGGGCTAGTAAAAATATAAATAAATAAATAAATTAGAATATGAAAAATTTGAAGACCAGAAATGCCAAGGCTCTGCATAACAATCAATACAGTAAATTTACTAGAAGGAATCAACAGGGAAAAAAAAAATCACAAGGTGAAATCAGGAAAATGGGAGTTTCCGGTAAACCTAAATTCATTCAACAGCAAAAGACCTCATTATAGTGTTGGGGCTGTAGAGAGCCTCATTACTATAAAAAAAATCCCCATCGCTTCAAGGCCGAACAAAATGCCAACATTCAAGAAGCCTCCACAGTTGGTGAAGTAACGCACAACATACCAAAGATTAATGCAGCTTTGGATGATCATCAAGTTGAATATCAATGCTCTATGATCGAGCTTGAATGTAAGATACATAACTATGATCATTCAATTTTAATAGACCCATGAGCCATTTTGAGTTACGTTAGTCCCAAAGTTATTGAAAAATGTCACATACAGGTTTGTAAATTTAAAAATCCCTAGTTAGTGAAATTGGAAACCGAGGAAAGAAGAAGAGTAATAGCTAAAATAAATTATTCTCCTCTTGAGATAACAAATCATCAAATTAATTTAAATTTAAATATATTACCTTTGGGGTTTTATGATGTTTTAATTGGATTGGATTGGTTGGAGGAGCATAAGTCATTATTAAATTGTAAATATAAAAATATTAGTTAATCTTAATCAAGGGGGTGTTAGATAGGAAATTCAAGGTGTGAAGAGACCCATAAAACTGCGACAAATTATTGCCTCCGAGTTAGGAAAATGCCTTAGGAATGGGTGTCAGATTTATGCAATGCAAGTGGGTTTTACTAAATCTAAAAGTAGGTTAGCCTCTTTGGAAAGCCTGCCAATCATTGAAGATTTTACGAATGTATTTCCAGAAGAGATTTTAGGACTACCTCCTAAGCGGGACCTTGATTTCACCATAGAATTGATCCTAGGGGCCACACCTATCTCAAAGACCCCATACTAAATGATTATTCCTGACCTAACCGAGCTCAAAATGTAGTTGCAAGAAATACTCAATAAGGGCTACATCTTCCTAAGTGCGTACCCATAGGGGGCATCCGTTTTGTTTGCCAAGAAAAAATATGGTACTCTGATATTATGCATTGATTACGGACAACTTAACAAGCTGACAATTAAGAATAAATACCTGTTACTAAGAATTGATGATCTTTTTGACCAAGTCAAAGGAACCACGGTGTTCTCCAAGGTAGACTTGCGGTCAGGGTACCATCAGATAAGGTTGAAGGAAGAGGAAATTCCTAAAAATGATTTCCAGACTCTCTATGTCCATTATGAATTTTTGGTTTTGCCCTTTGGCCTAACCAATGCTCCAGGAACTTTCATGAGTCTCATGAATAGTGTATTCCACCCTTATCTTGATAAATTCGTATTAATTTTTAATAATGATATCATTATATACTCAAGGAATTTAGAAGAGCATAAGGAGCAATTACGAATAGTTTTGCAAACATTACAGGAACATCAATTGTATGCTAAATATAGTAAGTGTGGTTTCTTTAAAGAGCACATTCAATACTTAGGACATGCCATCTCTGCAGAAGGGATAGCGTTTAATCTAGATAATATCAAAACCATTATGGAAGGTCATGATCCTACTAATTTTACTGACATCTGATCATTCATGGGCTTAGTAGGATATTACCATCACTTCATTAAAGGATTTTCTAATATATCCTATCCTATCACCTCCTTGCAAAAGAAAGGAATATTTTTTACGTGGACTGTTGAATGTCAACATAGTTTCGAATTGCTAAAGCATTTGCTAACCACAACTCCAATGCTAAAAATAGCAGATCTGGAAAAGGAGTTTTTCGTTTGCATAGATGCATGTGAAGAAGGAGTTGGAGGGGTGTCAATGCAAGAAGGCAAAGTTAGTGCGTATGAATCCCAAAAATTAAAGGAGCATGAGTAGAGGTATTATGCTTACGACTTGGAACTAACTGCAGTAGTACACGCTCTAAAGGTATGGAGACATTATCTTCTCGAAGTTGTTTTTTGGTTAATGACTAATCATAGCAGCCTAACCAATTTCTTTAAGCAACCTAATCTCAATGCTCAGTAAGCTAGGTGGACAACTTTTTTGAGCGAATTCGATTTTGATATTATACATTTAAAAGGAAAATAAAATCAAGAAGTTGATGCACTAAGTATGAAGTTGCATCACGTGTATGAGATTCCATACAGTCAAGTTGAATTTAATTTTTGAGAATCAGTTAAGGAAGCTGCGGAAAATATCCAGAATATTTATTTGTGTGACATCAAACCAAAGAAATAAATGATTTAGGACAACGAATTGATTATGGCATAAATAATGATAATTTACTGATTTTTAGAGGAAGAATATATGTTCCAAATCAAGTAGTTATTAGAAAATTAATATGGGATGAATTTCACAGGAATCCATATGTTGCTCACTCCGGATATCAAAAGTTATTCTTTACCGTTAATAAAACTTACTTTTGGCCTGGAATGAGAAAATATATCACAGAATATTTGGCCAAATTCCTGAAATGTCAACAAGTTAACACTGAACATGAATGCCCAACTGAACTGCTTCACCCGCTACCCATTCTAGAATGGAAGTGGGAGGTAATTACTTTAGACTTCATCACTGGTTTACCTAAAACTAAGAAGAAGAATGATTCAATCATGGTGGTACTAGATAAGTTAAGTAAAGTAGCCCATTTTATCCCTATTCAATCAACATACAAAATTGTGCAAATTGCAAATGTATTTATGCGAGAAATGTTTAGACTACATGGGTTACCCAAAATAATGATATCAGATAGAGATGTGAAATTTAAATCAACTTATTGGAAAACTCTCTTTGCTGGCCTGGGAACTCAAGTTAGGTTTAACACAACATATCATTAATAGACTAACGGACAAACAGAGAGTGTAAATCAAGTTCTCGATGATGTGTTTTGAATGTATTTAATGCTGCCCCTGCGCAAATGGGGAGAGTACCTCCACCTAGTGGAATTCTCATACAATAACAATTACCACAAATCAATGAAAATGAGTCCCTTTAAAGTTTCATACGGAAGAATATGCAAGACTCCCATTAGCTGGAATAGTCTGGAGGACAAACTCATGTTAGGACCCGACATGTTGGTAGAAATGAAAAATATTGTAAAAATGGTACGACAAAATCTAAAAGCCGCCTAGGATAGACATAAAATGTATGCAGATAAGAAAAGAACCTTCAAATAATTCCAAGTAGGGGACCATGTGTATGTTTGAGTGAAGCCCAAGAAGAGCACCATGCAGTGGAAGGGGTGTATGAAACTGACCCCACGATATTGTGGGCCCTTCCAAATTTTGGAAAGGATTGGACCTGTTGCATACCAATTGGCATTACATGGTTATAAAAGATTTCATAATGTGTTTCATGTTTCCTTGTTTTATACATATAACTTTCGACACATAATTAACTAACAAGAATTACATGTAATAGTATTATTATTAAGTAATGAGTACATTTGTTGACATTGAATGACATTTTCAAACTAATTACAATTTAACATTTTGTGACATTGGAATAGGTAGAACTGGATGAAGATTTCTTGGTATAACCTCTACCCATTCTCGATCGGAGAGAAACAACACTAGGGAAACGAGCCATCACCCAGGTTAAAATTTAGTGGAGGTACTTTAGCCCGAAAGAGGCCACTTGGGAGTATGAGAGTTTGATGCAGGAATCATACCCTAATATGTTCCAAAGGCATGAATAAATAGTGAGGACTGGGTTTTCTCAAGAGGGGGAAGATGTAACATCCCTGGACTTGTATATAAAATGTTCTTTATGTTTCTTTGTTACTATGTAAAACTTGTTAAGTTTATTTGATGATTCAAGACAATAAAGGAATGTGAGAAATAATATATAGTCATTAATATATTTTAATTTTATTTTCTCTTAAAGGAAAAGATTAGACTCAGTTAGAGGAAAGAGAGGAAAATACTTTGGTTTCCAAAGAGTTATACAGTCATTCCACTCCCCCAAAGAGAATAAAAAGAAAATATCAGATGGAAAAGGCAGGTAGCCTAGGGAGCAAGAAAGGAGGAAAATTTGATAAGACACTGTGAGAAGCATGTATTCTACTATGAGGCCTTCTTGAGCTAGGGGTAACTAGCGGAAGCCTTGGCAAGGACATTATTTCCAGACTGGACAAGTGGTCTTGAGGGTCTAGAAGGAAAAATGGTTGAATTGTTTTGGAAACCGAGAGGCTCGGGGGGAGGTTAGGGGAAGGTTTGGACGTTATTTCTAGCCTCATAGGTCGAGAGGTTGAAAGAATTATTATCAAGTCTTAATCTCTGACAGAGCTATTCAACAGATAAGTATAATGATAGCAGATAGAAATTTTATCTGTGAAAGAATGATGAACTGTGAACAACCTAATAGGCCTTAGTTGTACTTATTTTCTTTTAAAGATTGAATTTAGTTTATGAACTAATTAGAATAGATGGAAGATATTGCTTAAAGAATATTCTGAATAGTAATAGAAATGAAATTACTGCAGTATGTATTTTGTAACTAGTTTAGGAAATCATAGTCTGTAAATAGTGTAGAGATTAATTGTAGTCATAAATTATCAAGTAAAGAACGAGTGTGGACTTGGTCGAATATACAGAATTTGGTAACCCCAATGTTGTCTAGAAGAAAGTTGTTGTGAACAGTTAAGGGTGACTGTATGAAACCCCTGTAGTTTCGACTCACATTATCAGTGAGAAAAAAACTACTTAGGATAGCTTAGTATCCCTGCAACCAGAGGCTGCTAGGGCATAGTTCTTCTCCCATAAGGGAAGAAGAAACATTGTGGCCAGAAGCTGAGCTATAAGTAATCTAACATGAGTGAAAATTCGTTCCACAATATATACCAGACAGTAACAGTTAAACTCACATAACAATTGTACTTTTCAATAAAAGGAATAATTATAAATATATTCACAATATAGCATCGCATACATACAACGGTGGAGTTGTGTGATAAAACATGCAAACATCTAGAACTCACAATGAGAAAATGAAGGGAATAGTCACATAATTTAACCAAGGTTCCGATAATGTAATGGCTTCAATAAAAAATACAACCCTTGTCGGAAAGGAAAATAATCCTAGGCAGTAGTGGAGAACTGTAATTTATAAATCTAATTAGAATTAAATACAAGTTTCAAGCAGAGTTATTTGCTAAATCATTCCGAGTCCAAAAATCTATGATGCGCTGCAAAGAAAACCCCTAAGCTTTGAAACTAGATTTTTCATCGAGAAGCAACATCAATACTAGAAGCAAAACCCTAAGTCTAATGTCGACTACAATTCCACTTCATTCCTGGAGAAGGGCATCCAAGAGGGAAGTTGTGTCAGAGTCCTGTAGAATGAGATCCTCAAACTGCATGTAAAAAAAAGGTGTTACATCAAAACCCTAGGCCATACTTGCCAGAAGACCAAAAGCAGTGAAATGAGTGATCATAAACATTCGATTGTCAACATAAACTCAAAGTTAATAATTTATTCAAATTGGTTGCAATCCTATTCAAACCTAAACCAGTCAAAGATATTTACCTCACTATTTGTTGAAATCTGGGCATTAGAGGTAGACTTGGTACCGAGACATCAACGAGGGTTAAAAAGGACCAAAATATACCCTAAACCTTGAAGAAATTGATTCAACAACTACTGTAATGGACACAAAGACTTTACCTGGAGGAAGAAGCCAACACCGTTATCGTGAATCCAGAGCGCATCTGCAAGGTTTTTTCGAACACCTGTGTAAGTAATTGAAAGTCAGGTGAGTAATAGTTAAATAGGAAATGCAAGGTGGAACCAGTATGAATTAAACTGGACAAGTAACCCACCTGAGGAGCAGCAAGGTAGGAGAACGAGAGTGTAGAGACAGAACGCTTGTAGTGCTAAGCCTTGACAAGCAGAATGGCAGTATTGGGAGGAGCCAGAAGTGAGACAGTTTCCATCAACCGTCCTCCCACAAGTTAAACCGTTAGACGCAAGCCCTAATCCGTGAATGGTGTAGATCATTCCACCTGTAGTGCATTCAATACCTCGAAAGTGTTGAACATAGTTCTTCCAGAGAGTTCCACTAGGGTTAACCATGTTCGAGGGTAAGTAAATTGGATAGCAAGTAAAGTTACCATGTTGAGGCACACCGAGATGGAGGGTTGTCATGTCAT
The DNA here is from genome assembly GCA_000404065.3 of Pinus taeda. Classification (NCBI taxonomy): domain Eukaryota; kingdom Viridiplantae; phylum Streptophyta; class Pinopsida; order Pinales; family Pinaceae; genus Pinus; species Pinus taeda. Next base: position 85,878 of record APFE030442379.1, on the reverse strand, counting down.
AAACATTTATTACTTGTACCAAGGCAGAACATATACCACAAAGATAATAACCCATAAATGTTTAGGTATTCAAATGTTCAATTCATATTGATGCAATGTGTGAGGCAAACTTATGTTTTACTAATAGTGTAGGCTTCGTTCACATTATTAATATTTTTATTCTTTTCCAATCAATATATACTTGTTAGATATACATAATCATGTCTCTGACTTATAACAAGTTTTTGTGTTATCTAAAAAAATTGGAGATGTAATTCTTAATAATTATCTCATGTTATATGTTATTTTTCTTATAGTGTCATGTGTAGAGGAGTGTTACATCCCCTTTATATTGTATGATAAAAATATCTCTTTACAATAAAATTCCGAAAAAATAATCATAGAAAACGTTTTTCTATGTAATGAAGTTGTGAGGAGATTACATAAGTGTAAACAAAATAAATAAATTTTTAAGTATTTTTTAAATACCACCATTAAATTATAGGTTAAAAAATCTTTAAAGAACTGGAATTAGAAATTTCCTTATAAACCATGGTTCCGCTCTGCCCTGTTGTTCCGAAATCTCTCAACTGAACCAAAACTAGAAAAACAGCAAAACAGCCTAAACCTGCGAAGGAGGGCACTTTGTCAGTGGCGTAGGCAACGCCATGAGCAATTTAGACAGGCAAGAAACACTCTGAAGCAGGAAGTTGATCAATACTTGGGTCTATGATATTCTAGCTTTTCGCGTGGAAGAAGACGAAATAAATATTGCTAACGCCATGAAGAACCAAATTCCCAAAGAGGTTGAATACCGTAGAAAAATAAGCTAAGGAATCTAGTGAGGGGACGTGCTGATGTTGAGTGGATGGAAAAACACCAAATAACGCTATGATAAAGTTAGCTCCAGGAAGTAACGCAGATGATAAAGTTAGACACAGGAAGTCAGACTTGAGATCACACGTGTCCAGATGAATAGGCTGATCGCTTGAAGCTGCTCTTGACAGCCACAGTCGTAAAGTAATATTGTTGATCCCATATTGATAGTGAATTTGAGCTTTTCTTATTGTCCATAACAAATAATATTGTTGAATGATATGACGTAACAGGCTAAAGAACTATCCGGAACATATTTTATAATATATTATCCTTAATAGAATACGTATAAATCAGATTGTATGACTCACAGCATACCAAAATCATGGTTCCACATGAACCTTGATCTGTGTTTATGGTTTCATGATATCCCCAACTGTTTTGAAAATTATGCACTAGACTCTTGACCTAAATTTTAAACCCCGCTGAAACTATTGGGAAAATGAATATAAAATTTTAAACCCCGTTGAAACTATTGGGAAAATGAATATTTGTTTCGCTGAATTCGAGCCAGGGATAGGGAAGATAGATGAATAGGTTGGAATTCTAATACCATGAACAGACCTATTTAACCAGATTGTTTATATTTGACAACAAGAGAGGATTGATGGCTCGAATGTTCAAAATCCGTCCTTGGTGTATTTTATCTTCAGGATGGATAACACTATCATTCTATGCTGTTCTATGCTGTCCCCTGGATACTTGTAAGGAAACCATTACCATTTTATCTGTTGGGTAGAAAATCCCTTACTCAAATCTATATAACTAATACAATCACATTTGACAGGTTTTCAGGGGTATTACTACTAATTTTGATAACATGTTATTTGATAATAGTTCAAAATAATTTATATAACTAATACAATCCCATTGGACAGGTTTTCAGGGGTATTACTTCTTATTTTTAGATAACATGTTTAACATGTTATTTGATAATAGTTCAAAATAATTTATATAACTAATACAATCCCATTGGACAGGTTTTCAGGGGTATTACTTTTTTTTTGATTATATATTTTTTAATAGTTTAAAAAAATTTGTATTTGTAATTGGTATAATTTATTTTAATTTAATTAATTATGTTAATGTTAATTTGATGATTAATTTTTATATTTTATTCTGACTTATATCTATTAAATTTTGTAAAAATTGATAGGCAATCATTATATTATAAAATCTTACTTCATGATATATTAAAAAAATCTAAAAATTAACTTAATTATACTTTTTCTTTATTATATATATATTATATATATTTTATTATATATTATTAACTTTATACATTTAAAAAAAACGTGTAACATTATTTTTTTTTATGGAGATTAGTCATATGTCCAATATGATAAGTTTTGATATCGCATTTTTAATTATTTAATTTTAAATTACTTAATTAAGAAAGAATAACTAACTTGGAGGTAATTTTAATCTTTGATTTGTGAATATTATTATAAATATTATGGCCTATTTCATGGAGGTTAAATCTCTAGGGTGTACCTAATAATTATTGATAATTAAATTGAAATTTTAAAAAGTTTATTCTTGAAATAGACAAGTCAGTTATTTCAATAACTTATTATTTAATTAATTAACCATGTTATTTGTTATTTGTAATTTTACATTGATATTTTTGGCATGGATATTTCACAGTCAGTAATTCATTGTTGATGATGAGGATTCTGGGCTTGTGTGTTAAGATCTTTGTTATGCCCAAGTTTGGGTGACCCATCACCCATCTTCAAGGGCTTGAAGCTTACTGATGATGAGAAGAGTGTTGGAAGTGTTGGACAAGGATAAATAAAGGATGGTGATGAAATATAGCCCTTATAGGAAGAAAAATTATAGCCGATATAGAAAGAAAAGTAGTAGGTTAGAAGGTATTGAAAAAATTAATAATTATTTAATAAATAATTTAAATGTAATAAATTATTAATAATAATAGTGAGCAAATCCGATTGGTTAATTTTCAAGTAAAAAGGAATAAAAGAATTGATTTTAAGATTGAATATTTAGATTAATAAATAATTTTAAAGTCAAAAATTATTATGACTATTATATTTAAGGATAACAAACTATTAATTAAGAATTTTAATATAAAGAAAAATTGGTCCAAGAAATAATAATTAATTGAAATATTATTTGTTGTAATAATTATTGAAAATGTAACACTTAAATTTAACTGAGTAAATTAGAATTATAAAAGTTTAAAATATAGTTTTTATTTTTTTCAATTTTTTTTATATTAATAAGGAATGTAATTAAAAATAACTTTATTAAATTTAATTCATATTTATTATTATTATATTATATATTTATTTTTATATATATATATATATTATATATATAACTTAAATTTATTTCAATTAACTAAATATTTTAAAATTAATTAAAATAGAAACAAAAGAGACATGGGAAGGCCCAAGTTAAGAGGGGTTAGAGCTTGGAATGAGGGAAAGTAGCTTAGAGAACAGGAAATAAGTCTTGGGCTTTTAAGATTGGCTTAAATGGTATCCATCATTCCTATTAAAGTTGTTAGGGTTCTTTTCAATTTCAAGGGCTTCCCTAATGAATCTGTTGGCATGGAAGAGCTCAAAGGCCAATATTTTAGTTTTATCAAAACTAATAAGATGCTTGGTATTATGGGTGTGCTCCTAGATTACACATTTAGCAATAAGATTATGTAGGTGTCAACCATATGTTATTTGAGTTGAACTTTAAAGGATCTACACATTTGTCCTATGTAAAACATTCCACAAGAGCAAGGGATTTTATAGACTTTGGGGCCTATCATAGGGTCTGCCAACTAAGGGTTTTTTGTGGTTTGAAATATTGTTTTTAAAGAATTTTAGAAATATGATAGGTAACACCTTGAATGTTGCCTTACTTTAGCTAAGGGAGGGTTATTGTAATGGAATTTTGGGTAGGTTGGGAGAGAAGAATGAAAGGATTTGTTAATATGGAATGAAGAGTAATCATTGGATTTAAGGGATTTGGTTAGATGAGATTTTTGTTTTGGGAAATGATTGAGAGGAAGAAATTATAATGACCCTAGAAACAAGAGTTTTAAGCACATCAGACTTTTAAGCTAGTGGGAGTTGGTGTAAAGAGAATTATCCATATGAAAATTCTAAAAACCCTCATAGTCAACAATAATTTACATGATAATTTTGTAATTATATTATAATGTAAAAAATTAAAAATTATAAATATAATTTACATTATAATTGTAATATATTAATAAATGTAAAAATGTAAATTTTAACAATATAATAGTTAAATTTAAACCTGATTTGATTTAAAAAATATTAAATAGTTAACCTGTTTCGTTTATATTTTAATTATAAAATTTAAATTTAAATTAGAAATTTAAATCCTATTAAAAGCAAACATCTCTGAATATAACTTGAAGACTCTCCTAACAGAATACTCGTTACTTCGTGATTTTTACAACCTACATAGTAGAGAGTTTTAATGCTATATAATGCGGCATTCATATTATCATCCCCAGCTCTACATAGAAGTTGTTAGAAATCATGAAGTGACAAGTTGAATTCAGTCTTCTCCATGCAAATGAAATTATGATTTCTCACGTATCGTGTCGAAATATTGAAGTGGCGGGTTCGGTGCATGGAAATTTTATAAGATTTTGATGAAGAAATTAGTCATTTTAATAATCCATTTTAAAAAAACGTAAGCGACCAAAAACCTCTCACTTCATTTCTCCAAACAGGAAATGCATAATGTCTGGCGGAACATGTCTGTAATTAATCTGGTCAACCTATATTGATCCTGTCACTTCACATTTTGTCACGGCTTTTCGGTAGAGTGGACGCATCTTTCAGTTGGGCTTTACGTTGCTTATTTCATAATATTTCTAATATAGTGTGAAATTTAGCTGCATGATTATATTTTCAAATATTCCAAAAACTCCAATAAATAAGAATAAAAGGTTTGACTCTTACAATAAAAATATTACAAAAAGATAAGAAGAGCCGACTTTACCCTTGCTATAAACCACGTCGTTGCATGGTCAGAATTTGTTTCTCAAATCCTCAAACTAAATTCATTGTCACTCAGAATTAGTAAACTACCAACTCATTTGTTTTTCAATTTTGAAAAGCCATCTCGCGGGCGAAATCGAAACTTCGAAGGCATAAGTCAATTATAACCTCAGTATGATTTGACCTGCAAAGAACGAACGTGTAAATGAATGCGACATGTAGGCTCAATCCAAAAGATTTGGTATTGTGTCATCCTGTTCCAACTAATCTGTCTTCCCATGGCTTTAAAGAAAGCAGAGAAATTCTTCTTTCCGGTGAATATTAAATTATATTATGGGATCATGCGATCTCACCCTCCATTATTTTTCGTCGTCTTATGCAAGATCTCTCTCATCTCTGCCCTAAATTTCCACCCTTCTTATTATTAAATACATTAGCAAATAAAAAATTTGCAAGGTCAATGATTTACCTGCTCACCCTATATTCACATTCACACGATGAAAAAAATTGCTCGTATGGACTCTTCCTTTATTCTATGTCAACAGCTGGATAGTTCACACAATCTGAAACCATTAAACTATCTGCAGCAGCTGCAACAATTGAGAAAAATAAGCAGAAGCACTACAAATTTAAGAATGGAGCGTGGTTTACTGGCCTTGCTCTTATTGGGCTTAATGTTATTCTCCTACGCACTGTTTTTTGTTCTGGCAATTGTATATTTGCGTGTGACGAACACAGAAACTGCTTTTTCTTCTTCTTCTGCCATGGATGAAGAAGGGAATCCAATATCAGGTATGGAGCATAAAGTTTCAACGCCGAATTAAATTCTTTTTTTTTTCTGGCTTTCTCGACTGGTAGATCACTGACAATGTTTTGTGGGGTCAAATATTAAATTGCAGAAGAGATATCAAGGGGTAGTTGGGAGATAATAATAAGACGAACCCCGAGGCGTCGGCTGCTTATTCCGTGAGGCTAAAGCCTTCTCCGCCGCCATAAATGTAGATTCCAATCTCTTAATTTACTTTTTGTTGTAAATGTTAGGTTTAGGTTTAGGTTTAGGTTTTGCATGGTTTGAATAAGTAACCATCAAGCAACTAAATTATGAATCGGATGACATCTCAAAGATTTCATCCATGTCTGGTTTTCGTTATGAATCGGACGACTTCTCAAAGATTTCGTCCACGTCTGGTTTTCATTTATGAATCGGATGACGTCTCAAAGATTTCATCCGCGTCTGGTTTGCTTTTTCTTTTCTGAACTGTTAGGGTTTGAGTTTATATTTCTCATGGTTCGAATAGAGTAACCATGAAGCCAATAAATCATGAATAGGGTGACGTCTCAAAGATTTCATCCACGTCTTCAGGCCTTGTGATATTGTAAGTCTATATTGTAAGGCATATATTTTTATCAATAGCAATGAAAGAACGATATTGTAAGTGTATATACAATATGTATATGTCAGCAGCGAAGCTGTTGCTCTTAATCGTGAAATATTTTTAAATTGGGTTGTTACCTGGCCTTCATTAATCCATTTTTTTGTGTGATTTTAATGGTTTAGGGTTTTGGTGCTTTATATATATCACGCTTCGGTACCCTGATTGCATTTCTTTTCTTCATAAGCACCAGCCATGGGTTGACCTATACATGATTCTGGATTTAAGGCTTTGATTCTGAGGATATGCTGCGTGGTTCATTGGACCTTCACTTGAAGATTGAGGATGTTACTAATACTGCGTTACATTCAAAAGAAAATATATTATACTATAGATTTATGATAATTTAGTATTTATTACATGCAATAGTGTTAAAAAA
>APFE030442379.1:45058-68063 GCA_000404065.3 Pinus taeda | reverse complement strand
CTGGTGTACATCCATAGTGTTGGGTGATCTAAGCTTTTCTTGAGGTGAAGAAGGGCTTTCTAGCTGGAGGATGATGTTGGGTCAGAACATATGGTTGTAATCCTCTTGCTACTTTTCATCCTAATAAAGCTATTCTAGTTTTCCTCCATATTCTTGTGTACTTGTTTATATATGCATTTGTATAGTTAACACACATCTGGTCCTGTGTTATTTATGAATATAGATCTTTGTTCTTCGATAGTAGTATGTTGTTGTGATTCCACAGGTCCTTTTGAAGCTGAGCAGACAAAGAAGAAGCAGCAAAACTCTATCAAGAAGGACAGGAAATCGAGTGCAAGACTCAGGTTGGCCCTCTTGGTTCTCCTCTCATCTATTTTCATAAAAGGAATCAATAGTAGACTTTGATTGTTTGTTTCTAAGATAGCCACCCATCTTAGTGGGAATAGCAGAATCTGTGTGGACACTTCCCGGTAAAAACTATGCTCCAAATTTAGTTGGCGCTTTGATAAACCTTATCATTAGGCCTAGTTTAACTGAAACATTGACTAGCCATAACTTGTGCATAAGAAGTAGGATTGAGGCGTCATCTACGTCGTTGGAATCTGGATGACGATCTCTTTGATATGGTCCTAGTTTAGATGTGATCCATCATCATAAAAATAAGTACATTGGTCACACATTTATTTTTAAATTTCCATGGATGTTCCACTTGACAGTTTGTCACAACAAATCTGATAATATTATATTAAAAATCTAAGATTCTACACTATTACAATTTTATTTCATTTCTAGATTTGTAAAATTAACTGTAATTAGTGCTTGCATGTAAAATTAAATCAAGCAAAAAAGTACAGAATGAAAAAATAATCTTATGCACACATAATACACAATATATTCTGTTTAGGAATCCCTTTCGGGAGAAAAACCCAGCTAGAATGTGAGGTTACTTCGCTCTCTTTCTCTGTCTGGAAAAATGGCTGCAGATACAAAGAAGTAATGTTTTTGGCCCATGGGATGCTTCAATGAACAGATCCTCATTGTTTTCTCTACCTCATATCTCTCCTAACTATATTTTCTCAACTATGGAACAAAATTCTCTCAAAGGAATGGAATTCCTCTTCCTCCTAGTGGCACGGTTATAACACAGCCTGATAGCCTACTAGTGGTTAAGTTTGACTACATCAACTCTTAACTAGAGTTACAAAATAGACTCTTCTAGAGTCTTTTACATCACAAACATGAGGCTAGCCCCTTTTCCATGAATAATGGGGGCTGGCGCGGCATCCTCCCAAACTATAGGTGTGAAAACATGAAGGTCAACTTTTGAGTGGAATAACTTTTGCATACAAACTCTGATTGACATGATTCTTGTGTTGTTGGAAATATTTCCATGTGTAGAATAAAATGAAAAGGTGTGGCACCAAAGTGGCAAATTTTTATCCCCAAAAAATGTCGTTTGATGCCTCAAAATTCTCCCAGAAGGTTTCAGACATCATTTTGCCAAAATGGGTCCTGTGCGGTAAAAATGGTCCTATGAGTTGATTCCTCCACTTCTTCCACTCCAATTGCATTTAAATGGATGAATAAAAATATAATGACCCAATTCATATCACACCTCCCCATTTTGGGAGGCTTTTGGTGGTCAAAATCATTTACTGAATGAGGTGAGGAAATTTTTCCTCCACCTTCTCTCTGGTTACCATTTAGCTTTTCCTAGAAGTTGTCCCTTCAATCCAATTTTCCAAAGATCTTGTTGCCCTTGGCTTGTAGTTCTGGACCTCTTCTACAAATTTGTATCTTATGTCAGCTCTCCTGAGCATTTGGTGCCAAATCCTTCACAAAAGGTAATACATATTCCTCTTCCTTCTCTAGCATGGAAGGCTCATAGAGTTTCAGATTCTCTATATTTACAACTAAGTAAATGTGCATATATGGTGGTAAACTAAGTCGACAGGCATTATCAACCACCTTTCCAGTATCGCAAAGGGATCATACCTTAGAGCTTTGATTTTATTACTAGGCCCCTGTAGCCTCTCCTTATTCAACTATAGCCATACTTTGTCTCCCACCTTGAATGATTTCTCTGTTCTTTGTTGATCATGCCTGGCCTTATACTTCACCTGCGACTTCTGCAATGTTTCCTATACCTATAGATGGATCGACCTGATATTCTCTATAATTTTTTCAGCCCTTGAAGCATCTCCTGTAAGGTATTCCTTCACTCCTCCTTGTTGCACATGTGAAATATCCAAAGGTGAAGGTTGAAAATATCCAAAACAAGTTTTGAATGGGGACTTTCCTGTAGAAGTGTGGATTGCTCTATTATAATAATGTTGTATATATACCAAACTTTCATCCCAGGTATTTGAATTCTTCTTGTTGTAACTCCTCAGAATTTGCACCAAAGTGCTATTGACTACTTCTATCTACCCATATGTCTATGGATGGAATGTTGTAGATCTCTTCAACTTCGTGTCCATCTTCTCCCACAATGTAGTCTAGAATGCACTGAGAAATCTTGTATCCCTATTTGAAATGATGCTTCATGGTATCCCAAAGTGTACCCATACCTATCCAAAGAAGAATTTTGTTGCTTCTTATCCCCTGATGGTCTTTTTATAGGGCACTAGAACACACATCTTGCTGAACTTGTCAACTACCACGAACAGGTAGTCATGTCCCTTCTTGGTTGTCAGTAAACCTCCCACAAATTCCATGGAAATGCTTTCCCAAGTATGAGTAGGCACAGGTAAGGGATGATACAGATCCTATTTCCTATTTTTATGCTTACTAATACAACAAATCATGCATCCTCTTATGAACCTAGCTACTTGTTCTTTCATCTTGGGCCAATACACATACCTCTGTAAGTTAGCCACGGTCTTCCCTACACCAAAGTTCCCTGCAACCTTGGAGGTGTGAGCCTCTCTAATCAGCTGCAAATTCTCACCTTTAGGAACACATAGCTTATCCAACCTGTAGAGTAACCCATCCTGGAGATGGTAGTCAATGATGATGTTGTCGTCATGCACATGACTCTAACTCTACAACTACTGATACACCTCCTTGAAGTCCTAATCTTTTGAATATGTTTCTCTATATGCATCATGGGTGAATGGCTCCATGTGCATGAGAGTCCCCAAAGCTGTAATATTTTATGTGGGTGGCCTTGAAAGCATATCGACCAACTTGTTTGTGCTTCCCTTCTTACACTTGATCCCCAAACGAAACTGTTGTAAGAACCCCATCCACTTGTAAGGCCTGGTCTATTGTAGCTTATTTTGGGCCTGAACATATTGTAATGGCTGGTGATTTGTGTGGATTATTTTATCCTTTCCCATTAGATAGTGCTTCCACTTCTTCACATCTTGTACCATGGCATAGATCTCCTTATTGTAGGTAAGGTAGTTAAGAACTTCCCCATGAAGTACTTCAGAATGGTAGAAAATGGGCTTTCCTCCTTGCATCAAGGAAACTCCCATAGCATATCCATTCACATTTGTCTCCACTTCAAAGGCTCATTGCAAGTTTGGTAATGCCAAAACTGGTGCTTCACTAATCTTATTCTTTAACTCTTCGAAAGCCTTTTGTTGCCCTTTTCCCCACTTATCGTTATGGCATGGAGTGGTACTGTTCTGCTCTAATGAAACTCCTAACCTCAATAACATTAGTGGGCACCAGTCATCATGATGACCTCCATCTTGGAAGGATCTACCTTCAATTCTCCTCCACCAATCACATATCCCAAATACACCAAGGATTGTTGCGCACACTCGCACTTCTTGAGATTTTCTAGGAGTTGGTGCTTCTTCAATGTTTCCACCACCTGCGTCAAATGTGAAATATGCTCCTCTCAAGTAGCACTATATACGAGTATATCATCGAAATAGACAATCACAAATGAATCTATAAAAGGGTGCAATACAACATTCATTAATCTCATAAATGTGGCTAGTGTATTACATAGGCCAAAAGGCATAACTAACCACTCAAACAAACCTTTCCTAGATTTGAAGGTGGTTTTCCATGTATCTTCTTCTTTGACTCGAACCTGGTGATATCCAAACTTCAAGTCCAGCTTGGTGAAATACTTTGCTTGTTGCAACTGATCTAGAAGATCGTTTATCCTAGGCAAGGGGTATCTGTTCTTGAGCATGATTTTATTCAACACCTTGTAATCTATACACATCCAGCAAGTCCCATCCTTCTTTGGCATAATGATTATGGGTGACCCACATGGTGATGTACTCGGTCGAATGATACCCTATTCCAGAAATTGTTGCAACTACTTCTTCACCTCACATGCTTCTATAACTGGCTACCTGTACCACCCAATATTTGGAAATGGGGAGTCTAGCAATAAGTGGATCTCATGCTCCACTTCTCTCTTAGGAGGTAGCCCTTTAGCCTCTCAGAAAGCATCCTTGTATGCGTGTAACAACTCCACCAATTTTTATTTTTGTTTCTTAGTACACTCCTCTAGGGACATTTTACCACTTATTGACTCCTCTACAAACTAATTTTCCCTTAAAAATAATAAAACATACTTCATGCTAGAACTAATCAATTTCTTGGCTTGGTTGACACTTACTAGTGAAATTTTTGAATTGCCTTTGTGCGCGTTGATGATGAATTATTTTCCATCCTTTATGAACGGGTACTAATTGGCTCTCCTCATGAATATTGCATCACACATGTACATGTATGGACTCCCAAACATGAATCCACATACATCAAGGGTAACCAAATCTTGATCTATTTCATCAATAAAATCATCATTAATAGCAAATCTAATTTTACACTATTTTGTTACCTTCGGCTCTGCATCCTTATGTACCCATCCCAGTGGATATGGGTTTGGATGATCATGAACGTTTTAGCCCAAACTTCTTGATTAGATCTATTGTAGTGATATTTGCATGTGATCCTGAGTCAAACAGAGCATCAATATTCGTATTCTTGACCTATATCTTCACATGGAAGAGTATGGTCATTTATTTCTCTTCCTGTTGTTGCAGGCTAATCAGATTCACCTCCTTCTACACTGATATACAAATGATCTTCTCATCCACATTGAGCTGCTTTCAACTTGGTTGCTCGAATCATTGGTCATGAGAGTCTTGTTCTTATTATCTTTCTTCTTGTTCTTCGGGTTTAGCTCTAGATGCAACTTCCAGCACTTCTCCTCTGTATGGCCATCAATGTTGCAGTAGTTATAGTGGTTGTAGTGGTTGCTAGAATCTTTGCACTAGTGTGTTGTGGTTGTGGTATTTTTTCTTCTTCTTCTCATCCTTAGAAGCATCTTATTTCTCCTTTTGCTTCAATCCACTTGACTACGCTCTTTTTAGGCCTATGTTCTCTAGGTACTAAACCTGTACACAAGCCTCATCCACCATTTCAAGCGTCAACAACATCACTTGCTGATTTGAAAATCACTCATGAGTGATCCCAGTTAATTAGTTAATGAATGAAGGTATTACAAACTCATGTGATGGTGTGTGTCTATGTTATCTTAGGCAACAAATTGATAAGATTGCCAAATACACAAACACTAAAAAATGGAAGAGGAACACAACAAACAAAACAGTACACAACAAAATTTAATAAGGAGTTCACCTAATTCTCCTGGGCTACATCTCCAGTCCAGCTTTCAGTGGTGGCTTTCTTTCATTGTATCTTTAAGCAGATTTTTTACAATAAGGAGCTCAATTTGAGTCTCCTAAAATAGATGATGCTTAGTAGGGTGGTTCTTGGATTCCCCAAGCCACTAGAGTGCACAGACTCTTCCTTACCAAGTCTTGACCTCAATTGGTCTGAATGGGATGAGTCCAATTTGAAACTCATTTCCCAACGGATATCCTCACAAGGAATTGCTTGAACCTCTCAAGCCTTCTATCTACTTGATGATGCCTTAGCTCTACATATCAACTCGGCTCTTTGTTCTCTGCTTCACTTTCTATTCGGTTTTTTCTGGCTCACTGTTTCTCCTCTCTCTTTTGTTCTCTATCTGTTCATGGCTTAAAGGCAATTCATCCCTTTGACTGTTTGCTTCCTCTTCCACCTCTTTAGATCGCCTGCTATTTTTCCTTTGGAGTTCCTTGCCTCTGCGTCATCGCCACTATGTGACGTCTCACAGGGAAGTGGCCACTTGTCCTCTCACAAACTACGCCAGCTCTTCCTCAAATGGTTTTTCATTTTAGTTACACCACGAAATGATTCATCCGTCAACTCAGCGGTCCTACCGGACTTCAACCTTTAGGTGTTGTAGGTTATTTCCCCCCTTCAAATCTAGTTATTCATCGAGTGCAATCTCCACCGTTAGATTTGGATCCCTCAGATCCTATGGTGTTTGATCTTATTGCGTGGTTGACTTGCTTGGACGTTAGCCCGTGATGAAAGGCAATTTTCTATCTCTTCCGCCGGACATGCATCGTTTGTTGTATGGCATCGTTGGGTCTCCTAACAATTCCGCTTACCAGCCAACACGCCTCAGATATTCCGCTAGTTTTGGAGCGCAGGACCCACCTATCATTTCAGCACTTTTCCCATGGTTTTCGGTTTTCCTTGTGACCGAGCACTTGAGGTTATTCCTTCTCGAGGGGTTATGCCCAGCAATGCGCGATTAGAAATGGCCTGCATTTTCCAATCTAGACTTCCTAACTACTAGTTTGCATCCTGCATGGTCTCCATGGACCTCAGTCAGCGCACTTTGACCGAGGTCCTCGTCGTTCCTTGCTAGCTAGAAACTACCACTATCCAAAGGTCTTCTTGATAGCTCATTGTTCACAAGTTTTTTAAGTCTATCATGATTTGATATAGTTATAGAACTTTGATAATTTTCATGGATCCAATTCAAATCACGGCCTTCCCACTGAAAAAGCTTTTGGACCACCAAAAGTTGTTTTTCAAGCATCAACTAAGTGAGGGTACAATTGTCTCACTTGTCCAATCTCTATCCACTTTGCATTTCTCGGCTTTGAACCCTTAAGCCCAACTCTGAGGTATTCAACATCTTCCTTGCGTGTCGTCCTTACCTTCCTATCCAGAAATGTGTCTTCCTGCAATTCATTAAGAAGATATTTAGGTAACAGGTCATCAATAGAAGTCAATTGACTCTGCTCTTCGAGATCCTCAATTAGTGAAGGTTTAAACAATCTCAAGCAATCTACATTCACGACTAAGTATATGTGCATGTAAGCTGGTAGATCAAGTCAAAAAGCATTCTCGCTAATTTTCTCAAGTATCTTGAAGGGTCCATGCCTAATAGGCTTTAGCTTTTTACCTTCACCTTGCATCATGTCCTTGCTGATATATAGCTAGACTTGGTCACCAACTTGGAAAGTATGCTCCATCAAATGCTTGTCATGCCTTGCCTTGTATTTGTCTTGGCTCATTTCCAGCTATTCCTGTACTACCTGGTGGATCTCTTGGATTTAATCAATGAACCTAGTTTCCCTATCCACATCACTGTGTCCCTCAACTGTGATGTCTTTACCAAAGACAAAATCAAAAGGAGACCTTGGTGTGAAACCAAAAGAGATCTCAAAAGGAGATCTGTGTAGAAGAATGTTTTGCTCTATTGTAAGCATGTTGCACATAACATAAATGTTCATCCCAAAGCTTATGATGCTTACTCCAATATCCCCTGAGCAACTAGATCATTTTCCTATTGACTATTTCTATCTAGCCATGAGTTTGTGAATGAAACGTTGTGCTTTTCTTCAGTTTGGTTTCCATCAGTTCCCACATACTTGACCAAAACTTCCCCAAAAATCGGGTGTCTCAATCAGATACAATGGAAGTGGGTAATCCAAAATGAACCCATACATGTTGAAAGAACACATTTTTAGTCGGTTTAGCTATAATTTGTTTATTACAAGGTACCAAAATACACATTTTGCTGAACCTATCCACATCAACATACAAATAATCATGACCATTCCTAGATTTAGGCAATCCTCCAACAAAATCCATGGAAACACTTTCCCAAGGGTGAGAAGGAACTAGTAATGGAGTGTACAATCCTAGTTTTCTATTGCTGGGCTTGCTTTTAGCACACATAGTACACCCTCTTACATATCTAGAAACTGTCTCATTCATTTTTGGCCAATAACAAAATCTTTGCAGTTGTGCAACTGTTTTACTTACCCCAAAGTGACCTGATATTAGAGAAGTGTGTGCTTCTTGAAGTATCTTTACTCTTTTCGTTTGTGGAATGCATAGCGTCCCACAATGATATAGGAGTCAGTCTTTTACATGATAATCCAATTCTTCTACTTGTTTGCCTTGAATTAAAGTTGCATATACATCTTTAAAGTCTATATCTTAAGCATATTGTTTAATGTAAATCTCATGTAACATAAAATTATGCTTAAGTATAGTAGATGCATTTATAATGGGTCTAGATAACTTATCTATAACTTTATTGTGTATGCCCTTTTTATATATGATGACTAAATGAAACTGTTGTAGAAAACCCATTCATCTATAGTGTCTTGATTGCTGCAACTTAGTTTGGGAGTGTAAATATTGAAATGGTTGATGATCAGTATGTATTACTGTCTCTTTGCCCATTAAATAATGTTTCCACTTTTTCACACTCTGTACTAATGCATACAATTCTTTATCATATGTAGGATAGTTAACTACTACATAATTAAATGTCTCGTAATGATAACATATGGGTTTACCATGTTGTGTCAACACTGATCCCATGCCATAGTCACTAGCATCCTTCTCCTAATTTGAGCTTTGATCTAGTTAGCATTCAATAGCTAAATCCAACACAAGCTTGTCTAACCTTAACAGCCTAAAGCTCTGATACCACTTGATCTAAAAATCACTCGTGAGTGATCCCAGTTAATTAGTTAATGAATGAAGGTATTACAGACTCATGTGTTGGTGTGTGTCTATGTTATCTTAGGCAACGAATCAATAAGATTGCAAGATACACAGACACTAGAAAATGGAAGAGAAACACAACAAGAAAAATAGTACACAGCAAAATTTAATAAGGAGTTCACCCACCTCTCCTAGGCTATGTCTCTGGTCCAACTTTCGGTGGTGGCCTTATTTTATTGTGTCTTTAAGCAAAGTTTTTACAATGAGGAGCTCAATTTGAGTCTCTTGAAATAGATGATGCTTAATAGGGTGGTTCTTGGATTTCCCAAGCCACTAGAGTGCACAGACTCTTCCTTACCAAGTCTTGACCTCAACTGGTATGAATGGGATGAGTCCAATTTGGTACTCAGTTCCTAATAGATATCCTCACAAGGGAATTGCTTGAACCTCTCAAGCCTTCTGTCTACTCGATGTTGCCTTAGCTCTGCAGGTCAGCTTGGCTCTCTGTTCTCTACTTCACTTTATATTCGGTTTTTTCTGGCTCACTGTTTCCCCTCTCTCTTTCATTCTCTATCTGTTTATGGCTAAAAGGAAATTCGTCCTTTTGACTGTTTGCTTCCTCTTCCACCTCTTCGGATCACCTGTTGCTGTTCGTTTGGAGTTCCTTGCCTCTTCGTCATCGCCACTGTGTAACATCTCAGAGGGAAGTGGCCACTTTTCCTCTCACGAACTACCCCAAATCTTCCTCAAATGGTTTGGTATTTCAGTTATGTCATGAAATGATTCATCCGCTAATGCAGTGGTCCAATCAAACTTCAACCTTTAGGTGTTGTAGCTTATTTTCCCCATTCGAATCCAGTTATTCATTGGGTAAAATCTGCACCGTTAGATCTAGAGCCCTCAGATCCTACAGTGTTTGCTCTTATCATGCGGTTGACTTGCTCAAATTTAAACCCATGATGAGAGGTGGTTTTCTCTCTCTTCCATTGGACATGCGTCATTCGCTTATGGCACCGCTGGCTCTCCTGACAATTCCGCTTACTACCCAACACGTCTTCGATATTCCGCCAGTTTTGGAGCGCAGGACCCACTTGTCATTTCAGTACTTTTCCCATAGTTTTTGGCTTTCCTTGTGACTGAGCACTCGACGCTATTCCTTCTTGAGGGGTTTTTCCCATCGATGCACGATTAGCACTTAGCACTAATCGCGCATAAAAAACGGCCTCTGTTTTCCGATCTAGATTTCCTAACTGCTAATTTGTGTCTTGCGTGGTGTCCATGGGCCTCGGTCAGTGCACTTTCACCGAGGTCCTCGTCGTTCCTTGCTGGCTACAAACTGCCACTATCCAGAGGTCTTCCTGATAGCTCATCGTTTACAATTTTTTTAAGTCTGTCATGATTTGATACAATCATAGAACTTTAATAATTTTCATGGATCCAATTCGGATCACTTGCTCACATAGATGGTGGCGAAGACCCCCAAAATACTTGAGGATTACATCTGGGTTCTTTGGATAGATACCCAACATTATAGTCATCTTTCTGAATTGTGTGGTGTACTCTTGCACACTTTGGCTTGACATTTTCCTGAAGTAATGCCACCAAGTCCACTGGTCTTCCACGTACCCAATGGGATAAAACTGTGACTTAATGAGGGTTTTGGAATCCTCCCACTTAGTCACTAGAGGTTATCCCTCCAACCTCATGGTTTTCATGTGGCTCTCCCACCATGTCAGTGCATGGCCCTCCAATTTCAGTCTTGCGAATGAGATATTTTTCCCTTCCTCTATTTGATGGACACTAAAACAAACTTCTAATTGTTGCAACAAGTGGTTCATCTTCAGAGTGTTGATCTCGCCATGGTATGGCTTGATATCTACTTTTTCTTCCACTTTAAATAGGGATTGGTTCAAAACACTTGAACAAGGTTGACCTTTTCTGGGTTCTTTCTTTAGCTGGTTATCTGCATCTTCCAAATCCCCTGATCCCCCTTCTAATTTTTCCTCTACATTCGAACCCCCTTCTTCTCCAAATATCCCTATGTTATTTCTTAGGGCCACCATGAGGAGGTTTACATTGCAATTCATATCCACGACTTGTTCTTTGAGCCATGAAAACCTCACCTCTACAGGATCACAAGGTTCATTTACAGATTCTTCGCCCATGATTAGGGTTTTATGAATTTCATCCTCGTTGATCTAAATCCCTACAATCTCTAAAAGAATACCCAAATAAACCTACTCTAATACCAAATGATCTATAAATTGTCATGGATATTCCACTGGACAGCTCGTTCAACAAATCTGATAATATTATATTAAAAATGTGATATTCTACACTATTACAGTTTTATTTAATTTCTAGATATGTAAAATTAACTGTAATTAGTGCATACATGTAAAAGTAAATCAAGAAGAAAAGTAGAGAACGAAAAATAAGCTCTCACACACATAATACACAAGCTATTCTCTCTGGGAAGCACTTTCGCGAGAAAAACCCAGCTGGAAGGTGAGGTCGCTTCGCTCTCTTTCTATGTCTAGAAATATGGCTGCAGATATAAATAAGTAATTTATGTAGCCCATGGGCTACTACAGTGCACATATCCTCTCTGTGTGCTCTACCTCCTATCTCTTCTGGCTATATTTTCCCAACTATGGAGAAAAATTCTCTCAAAATAATGGAATGCCTCTTCCTCCCAGTGGCCGGCTATAACATAGCCCGATAGCCTACTAGTGGTTAAGTTTGACTACATCAACTCTTAACTAGTGTTAAAAAATAGACTCTTCTAGAGTCTTTTACATCACAAACACGTGGCTAGCCCCTTTTCCATGAATAATGTGGGTTGACGCAGCATCGTCCCGAACTATAGGTGTGAAAATGGGAAGGTTAACTTGTATGTGGCATAATGTTTACATACTGACTCTTGTTGACGTGATTCTTGCGCCGTTGGAAATATTCCTGTTGTAGAATAGCATGAAAAGGTGTGGCGCAAAATTGTCAATGTTTTACCTATTTATTTTGGGTAACATCGAATGTTATCTAGCCATGAAATTTGGTGGAGAGGCTCAGACACATGAGATCTCCAATACCTAGAAATAGTTTGGGAAAATTCTAAATAGTTTAGGAGATATTAAAATAATTAATATTTTTAATGGAGTCCCTAAGTCTAAACTTAGGGAAATTAAAATATTAACGTGTATTAATATAAAACTGTGTTAGAATGGTCCAAAAGACATGGATCAAGCCAGATCTAATCTTAGCCATCGTTTAGGGACTTAATCTCGGCCATTGATATGTCAACAAGAAAAGTATAAGAAGAGGCTTGAGGGTCACTTGGAGAATACACCAGAGTGATCAGTCATTCTATTCTCTAGAGCGGGGTTTTCTAAGAGAGATAGAATCGGTGATTGGAGTTGCATATAAGGGGCATTAAGTACAGAGAGATAGAGAGCAGAGATAGTGTCAGGAGAGCAAAGCAGTAGCCAGGGAGAGTGACACAGTAGCAACCAGGTCTCACGCAGGGCCACGTAGAGATAGTCAAGAGTTGTGCAGAGCTTCAGAGATAGTGAGGAGTTGTGCAAAGCTTCAAAGAGGTCAATGTTGCTGACACAAAGGGCCAAAAGGCTGACGCAAGGCCTCCTGAGGCTAATGTGGACCCTTTCATTGTGACGTAGGGCCAGCGCTGGGCAGAGAGAGGCTATCACAATCTAGAAAGGTAGACAATGAGGTTTCTGGGGAAGATTGGAGCTAAGGAGCTGCCGGAAGGTTTATCCGGGGTTTCAACCAAGAAATTTGTCTCAAACTAAGAAGTATTACTGCCAAGGAAATTCTTTGTTGGGTAGGCTAGATTTGGCACCCATATTGTATTATGATATTTCTTAATAAGAAAACCCTCAAATAGCTGCACCGGTTTTCCCACACTGGTTTTTTCTGGGGACATTGGTCCAAAAATAATGGTGTCATTCGGTGTGATTGTTTTTGTTTCCTTCAGTTGTTGATCTGTAATATGTTGAGCATGCACTAGTGTTTATTTTCAGTATTTACATTGTAAATAACTTGTTAAGTAACGAAACAAGTAGGTAGGAATAAATCAGATAAAGTGCATGGAGGGTTTCTAATTGGTATAGTTAGAAACTTCAACATTACCCCCAAAAAACATCATTTGATGCCTCAAAATTGCTCCTAGAAGGTTTTAGACCTCATTTCACCAAACTCAGTCTCCCTGGTAAAAACGGTCCCATGAGTTGATTCCTCCACTTTTTCCACTCCAAATGCATCGATATGGATGACAAAAAATATAATGATCCAATTCAAATCACACATAATTATATAAAACATAAAAAAACTTAATTTAAACAAAATTGTGTGATTGATAAAGTATACTATATTTATTTCTAAGAGGTAGGATCATATCAATTTCTCCCTAGAAATCCATCCTGGCATATAATTAATGGAGCACCACTATTGGAATCCTCTACTAGTGCTCCAAGAACTTGAGAGTAAAAATAGTCAATATGCTAACTAGCATAAGAATCTCCCCCATTGATGCATCCTTGTCTCTTGTAAGTCCCCAAAATAGACATCTAGGAATGGTCATAGGGAGGTAACTCACTCATAGAACAAACAATACAAGATGGACCGAAATCCAAAGTCCCATCCATCTCATACAAAGCATTGAGTCAATTGTAATGGTGTGATCTCTCTCGTAAAAAATTCTCAAGCAATTAACTGAGCACATAGTACCTACTCAATAATTTTCACCTAAACCCCTATGATTTGATGACCTCATCGTGAGCCATAAATCCATACTACCATGGTATACACTACTCGGGTTAGCATGCACCAAATGATTAGCATATACACATAGACTCCCTCCTAACCCTCTGGATCTAAGCAATATTGCCTAACCAACTAATCCACCAATCTACTAGTGTCTAAGCTTGTATGAGCATTGACCCTCTCCCTTTGTATTGAGAGCCTTGTCAAGAAATAAATATCAGTTAAGGAAATCAATGATACCAATTACCCTTGTATGACAAATATTTTCTCTTGTGACTTCCACAACTACACAAGCTTGGTTAATAAGCCCTCTTTCAAGAGAAATGGAGGGCACTCAAAGTATTTGAGAAACCTAAAACTTCCCGAGCCTACAATGCATAGGATTTGCATACACCTCAATGCAAAAATCATCATAATATCACCCTTGCCAAGTGATAGGGATCACTACTCATCTAATAATGAAAACCCTGCAAAGATAATAAGTAAGATTCAATGAATACATAACAAATAAAATGTATGCACCAATGTGCATACCAATGCATGTGATATATATTTACATATTGTTAGTCGAATGCATTTTAATTTAAATATTGAGATGCACCATGAATGTAAAACATCCATTTCAATGTGTTACATTTTATAACTAACTAGTTATGAGGTGTCCCCTTAGGTAGCATTGTTTATGTAATAGTTAAATGCACTAATACATGTTAATATCGATGCATCTTTTAAAACTCAATGTTGAATATTTGCATTTTGCATCATTATGATGTGTTTCATTTTATGACAAACCATTAATGGGGAATCCATTAGGATGGACTACTATTGATGTGTCCTATTAATTCATAGTAAGCACTAGAGAGGAGTTACTGTGAGCGAAGCTGGTGAATTTCATTGTGCAAAATTTAAAGAAGAAAGGGAGAAAAATGGAAAAATTTAAGGCCAGTTGCAAATTTTAATCTTGTGAAATTAAAAATAAGGAGGTAACAAATAATTTACCTAGACTGTTCCCACCAAAGGAGGTTTGGTTTGCTTCATAGAGAAAAAAAATAAAAATGTGCACTTTTTTCCAACATTTGAAAATGAATGGAATCAACTGGTGGAACCATTAAGTTGATAAAGTAACAATATAGAGCACTAGAAACAATATGGTTGTATAAGGAGAGTTATGACTATTACTTATATGAGTGGTTGGAATCATGGAAAGAGATGTGATAATGAAATTCAATTTGAAATTTTTGTTTTTATTTTAGCGTTTCTCAATACACCCAATAAAAGGACACACCAGGGAATTTTGGTCATTGGAGAGCATTGGTTCACTATGTTTATTTTTTTAGCCATGGAACTATATATTTTGTAAGGCCTTAGTTGTGATGCATTATAGATATACATCGGTGTTGGGTGTATTTTCATATACACTGGCAAAGTGTTTTGTTTTTGTTGAATAATCATTTTTCTGTAATCTAATCTGATGGGCCCTTAACATGTGCATTAGTTCTTTTACTTTCATGTAGAACATTAATATGAATTTTATTTTTTCTTAAAAAGAAATTTTGATATTTTATTTTATATAATAATATGATTATTAGTGTTTTTATTATATCTGCACCATTGCATTAGATGTTAAATCCCGCTGAATTATTGCGGTGAGACATGAGGGACACCAATGAAAAAACTTCTACAAAAACTCTTTGGACACCTGCCTCCACTAGAAAACTTTGAAACAAAAAAAAGAAATAGTTTTTTTGAGGAGGTTTCGTAAAAGTATCCATTGTAAGGTGTTCTCATTGTAGCAGTATAATTCAATTGCAAGACATTGAACCATAAATTTTCCAAAGTATTCCTTCTATAGAGTATTGATTCCCATGTAGTGATTTGTTTCTTCCCATATGGAAATTAGTTTTCCCATCTGGAAATTTGTTTATTTCCCATCTAACAATTATTTTCCCATCTGGAAATTTTTTTTCCCATCTAACGATTTTTTGTTTCCCATCTAGTTATTTGTTTGTTTATTTTTTATTGTTGAAACTTTAAGTCTAACAACGATTATTAGTTCTCCACTTTCTCAGATGAAAGGAGAGACCAAAAGTAGTTTTTGGTTCACCATGAATCACTAGATTTGTAAAATCCCCACCCCCTACTCTTAAGGTGTAAGAGAGTTCATCATTTCATTTCAATGTTAGCTGCAAGATTTGTCTTTAGTCAAGATTGAATTCTTTACTAGGACTATGTAACCACTTTGTTGTTGATTACCACTACTAAGAATTGATCCACCAATAGTGAATCTTTAATCTTGCATGGTTGTTTCTATTGTAACATATGTTTGATGAATGATTTTTGTTATCACAATGTTAACATGAATGGAGATCATAATATGGATCTTCCATGTGACTAATGAGATTGTAGTGTTTTCACTTCGGTTTTCCCTCATCGATTGCTTATATATCTATATCAAGAAATCCTCCACTTACAAAATTAAATAGTTTTGAGTAACATGGGATATGAAAGGTCTTATTATTGCCATATTTTATACCATGCCAATGTCAATAGATTTTTATTTCTTCCTAAGGCCTTACAATGTTGTTGAAAAGATTCTATTGAATTTGAACATGTACAACTTCATCATCATCTAGAATTGTAGTTGTTTTGTTAAATTACTCATAAGTGGAATTTTTATTTGAAGTATCATCATCCACATTAAAAAAAAAAGTTGTTCTAAACAAGAAATAATTCAAAATGCTTCACTAATTCCTAGGTTTTGAGATCCCACAATTCATCATCCAACAATTGGGATTAAGTTTGAAGTAAATGGACCTTTGTTTTACATGACTCAAAAACATGTAAGAACATTTTCCAATGTTTTGTTGATTATTGTGACCAAATTTTTCTTTATTGTTTCTAGCAAAGTTTCCAATAAGGAAACCAATTCCGTGATCCCAAGCATCATTGCTCACACTCACTTACATTATTTTACTTGAACCTACTCATTTGCACTTGTTTCTTTATATCATATTTGCCACATTTTTGTTTCTTTATATCATATTTACCACATTTTTGTTTCCAACAAATTAAATATGGTGAATACTACCAAAAATGCATCCCAACTTATGACTTTTACAGTGACATGACTCACTTGATCTCCTCGATGGATTGCAAATGATTATTTCAAAACTAGGCTTAAAAGAGTAACATCACAAATCATCAATGATCTGGAATTTATCCAGGATAAAGAATGAAAGGTATTACAGGCTCATGTGCATGGATGTGCCTATGTTACTTTACGTAATGGATCGATAAGATTGTGAAATACATAGACACTAAGCCAATCAAAGAAAACATAACAGTCAAACATGTAAATAAAACAAGTTTAATAAGGAGTTCACCCAATGCTCCTGGGCTACATCTCTTGGTCCAGCCTTTCAGTTGTGGCCTCTCTATTATGTTTTCAAGAAGAGTTTTACAACAGTGAGCTTGATTCAAGTCTCACTAACAGAATGAAGTCAGTAGGAATGGAGTGCATAGACTCTCCTTACTAAACTCGACCTCTGATGCTCACACTAGTATGACAGGCCTATACCGAGGTGCTTGCTTGAACCTCTCAAGCTTTCAATGGAGTACATAGACTCTTTGACTCTCTCTGGCTCTGTTTGGCTCGATGTTGCCTTTAGGTCAGCTCAGCTTCTACCCTCTGTTCTCTGCTATCAACTTTTCGTGTCTCTGTGTGTTGTTAGTTTGTATGTTTCTCTCTCTGATTCTGTCAGTTTATGGCTTTAAATCCAATCTGCTCTTTCATTGCTCGTTTCTACTTCCCGGCCTTCTGGTTTCCTTTCCTCTGTTCATTCGAATTCCTCTGCTCTATGTCATCATCACCTGGTAAAGCCTCGCAGGGAGGTGACCATCTGTTTTATAATGAAATGGGTGTTAGATTCCATGAATCATACTCGAATGGAAGTTAAATATATTTGCTTCAAGATCGCCCGTGAACATGAATCATTTGCCAACTCATCATCCACGTCAAATGTCAAATCCCTATCATATTGGTTCTTTTTGACCTATCAAATCCGGTCAGTCATCGGGATGCATCTCCACTATTGATCTGGACCCCCCAGATCCTCCGGTTGTCCTTCATATCAGGCAGACAAGTCGCATGACATTTACCCGTCCGATGCGGGCAGTTTTCTCTCTCTTCCACTGAACGCATGTCGCTCAATGCGTGGCATCAAGCGGGACTCAATCAAAACTGCTTACCGCCTTGAAGCCTTTCAATATCCTGCCAGTTTTGGGGAATATCGTGCTACAGAACCGAAACAGTTACTTTCTCAAGCTTTATAGCATTTTCGAGTCCGAGCGTTTCGGGGCTTTCCTTCACTGAGGGGGACACCCTGTGATATGCGATTAACGTTAATCGTGTATCAAAATCCACCTCTGTTTCTTGATCTAGCCTCCAATTCTGCCAGTTTTGTGCCATTGTGCTTTACCATGGGCCAACAGTTTGCGCGCTTGACTGAGGTTCCTCGTTGCTCCGCTCTAGCCACAACTGCAATTATTATGAGGATCCCTTTCGATAGATTCGATCTTTTCTAGGACTTGAATCTTTTAGCATAATTTGAAATAGTCATGAAAACTTAGAGAGTTTCTAAGATCCAATTCGAATCACGGCCTTCCCACTAAAAAATATTTTGGACCACCAAAAGTTGGTTTTCTTTCAAGCATCAATCAAGTGAGGGTATTGCTTCTTCTCTTGCTCAATTTCTATCTATTTCGCACTACTTGGCTTTGAACCTTTGAGTCCAATCCTGAGGTACTCAACATCCCCTCTATGTGTAGTTCTTACCTTCCTATCCAGAGTTGTATCTTCATGCAACTCATTAAGATATTCAGGTAACAGATCATCAATAAAAGGAAATTGACTCTGCTCTTCGGGATCTTCAATTAATGAAGGTTCAAATAGTCTCAAGTTGTCTGTATTAACAACTGAGTAGATGTGCATGTAAGCTGGTAGATCAAGGCGAAAAGAATTCTCACCAATTTTCTCAAGTATCTTAAAAAGTCTACACCCTATTGGCTTCAACTTCTTACCTTCACTTTGCATCATGTATTTGCTGATATACAGCTAGACTTGGTCACTAACTTGGAAACTATGCTCCATCTGATGCTTGTCATGCCTTGCCTTGTACTTGGCTTGGCTCTTTTCCAGTTGTTCATGTATTGCCTGGTGAATCTCTTGGATTTGTTCAATGAACTTAGTTTCCTTGTCCACATCATTGTGTCCATCAACTGCTATGTCTTTACCAAAGACAAAATCCAAGGGATACCTTTGTGTGAAACAAAAACAAGTCTCAAAAGGAGATCTCTGTGTAGAAGAATGTTTAGATCGATTGGAAGCATGATGCACATAACATAAATGTTCATTCCAAAGTTTGGGATGATTGTTGCAATAGCCTCTGAGCAACTGGATCACTGTCCTATTGACCACTTCTGTTTGACCATCTACTTGCGGATGAAAAGTTGTGCTTTTCTTCAGTCTGGTGTCCATAAATTCCCACAAACTTGACCAAAATTTCCCAACAAATCGGGTATCTCGATCCGATATTATGGAAGTGGGTAATCCAAAATGAACCCATACATGCTGAAAGAACAACTTTGCATTTTTTCAGTTGTAGTTTGTTTGTTACAAGGTATTAAAATACACATTTTGCTGAACCTATCCACAACAACATATAAACAGTCATGACCTTTCTTAGATTTAGGCAGTCCTCCAACAAAGTCCATGGAAACACTTTCCCAAGGATGAGAAGGAACTAGTAGTGGTGTGTACAAGCCTAGTTTTCTATTGTTGGGCTTGCTTTTAGCACACATGGTACACCCTCTTACATATCTAGAAACAGTCTCATTCATGTTCAGCCAATAAAAAAATCTTTGCAGTTGTGCATTCGTTTTACTTACACCAAAGTGACCTGATATTAGAGAAGTGTGTGCTTCTTGAATTATCTTTACTCTTTTAATTTGTGGAATGCATAGCTTCCCACAATAATACAAGAGTTGGTCCTTAATATGATAATCCAATTATTTTACCCATTTGCCTTGACTCAAAGTTGCATATACATCATTAAAATCTATATCTTGAGCATGTTGTTCAATGTAGCTTTCATGCAATACTGAATTATGCTTAAGTATAGTAGATGCATTTATAATTGGTCTAGATAACATATCTGCAACTTTATTGTGTATGCACTTTTTATATCTAATGACTAAATGAAACTGTTGTATAAAACCCATCCATCTATAGTGTCTTGATTGTTGCAACTTAGTTTGGGAGTGTTGATATTGAAGTGGTTGATGATCAGTATGTATAACTATCTCTTTTCCCATTAAGTAATGTTTCCACTTTTTCACACTATGTACTAATGTATACAATTCTTTATCATATGTGGGATAGTTAACTACTGCATAATTAAATGTCTCATAATGATAACATATGGGTTTACCGTGTTGCATCAACACTGCTCCCATGGCATAGTCACTGGCATCTATTTCAATCTCAAATGGTCTTTGAAGATCAGGCAGTGCTAGTACTGGTGTTGTACTAATCTTTTCTTTCAAGGTGTCAAAGGCTTTCTACTATTTGCCTCCCCACTGAAATACCTTGTTCAATCCTATTAAAGCATGTAAGGGAGCTGCAATTAAGGAAAAGTTAGAAATAAACTTTCTCCAATATTGTGTTGCTCCTAAGAAGCTTCTAACCTCTATAGCAAATTTAGGTTTAGGCCAATTTACAATGACTGCAACCTTAGAGGGATCTATCTTCAAATCACTACCCCTTACTATATGTCCCAAATAATTCAAAGATGTTTTGCCAAATTCACATTTTGAGAGTTTAACATAAAGTTTTTCTCTTTTCAAAACATCCAGTTTCTGCTTAACATGTTTTAAATGTTCTTCCCACGTTTTGCTAAATATAAGAATGTCATCCAGATATACAATAACAAAATCATTAAGAAAAGGTCTAAGTACATCATTCATTACTCTCATGAAAGTAGCAAGAGCATTAGTTAGGCCAAAAGGCATAACTAGCCACTCATATAATCCCTGCTTTGTTTTGAAAGCAGTCTTCCATGCATCTTGCCCTACGTCTCTGACCTGATGATAGCCACTATGCAAGTCTAACTTGGAAAAATAAATAGCTTCTTTCAACTGATCTAATAGATTATCTATGTGAGGAAGGGGATAACGATTTTTTATCGTTATCTTATTCAGTGCTTGGTAATTAATGCACATTCTCCACGAGCCATCTTTATTTTTCACCAAAACGATTGAAGACCCACATGGTGATGTGCTCAGTCTGATGAACCCTTTCTCAAGAAGTTCCTGTACCTACTTCTTGATTTCTGCATTCTCTAAAGCGGACAACGTTTTATACCTGTGGCTGCAATTGTTGCTTCATCTCCTGAGTCTGACCCCAAATACTTTTGAATAGCTATAGCAGTCTTCTTATTCTTGCCCTCAAACTTCCTAGGTTTCAGCTCTAGATGCAGAATCCAATAGTGTTCATCATCATGCCCATCCTTCTTACAGTTGATGCATGAAGACTTGTTTTTCTGTACAGTGTTTGTCTTCCTCTCTTTCCATTTCTATTTTCTTTTCTCCTTATTTTTGCTTGCAGTGGGTTGGGATGATCCCCCAACTTCTAGGTTCTCATTCTTACCCCTGGCTTCGAGATGCGTAGCCTGAACAGATACTTCATCTATACTAGTGGGATTAAACATGAGGATAGTGTGCCTCATGTAGCTGTGTAGACCACCTATATACTTCAACAGAGTCTCAAGTGAGTCTAAAGAAATTCCTAGAATCAAAGCTCTTTTCATAAATTCTTGAGTGTAACCTTGTTCACTTTTCCCTTTTAGTTGTCGAATAGTTTTCCAGCTCATCATGGCTTGCTGCATGTAGGCTAGTGGATAGAATTGTTTTTTAATTACATAAACAAATTCACTTCAGACAGAAAGAATCTTACCATGTTTCTTCATATCAACTTGTGTCTTGCCTTCCCACCATACCAAGGCAGTGCCTCTAAGGCATCAGCTGGCCTGCTGAATCTTACTCTTGTCTGAGTCAATGCTCTATACTCTGCAATAAACATAAATATGTCTGATCCAATTATCCAGCTTCTCTGCATTCAACTTTCCATCATATATTGGTAAATCAAATTTAACATCTAATTTAATCAAAGATGTCTTCTTTTTATTTTTAGAGCTATTAGGAGGTGTGAGGAATTTTTTCTTCTTCCCTTTGCCTTTGGAGTGGTCATGGAGGAAAGATTCCTCTACTCCTTTGTCTTGTTTGGAGCTTGATGAATCTTCATCTCTATGTTTTGTATAGTCCCTATACATTTCCTCCACCATGGATTTCAGGGTCATAAAACTATCCATGAACTAGGGAACTGATTCCAAGGGATTTTCTTTTGACAGTTTCCTCTTAGAATAGACTCTTCCAATTTCCAAGTTAGTTTCAGCCAATCCTCCTTCTCTTAATTTAAGCTTTGATCTAGTTAGCATTCAACAACAAAATCCAACACAAGCTTATCTAACATTAATAAACTTGAGCTCTGATACCACTTGATCTGGAATTTATCCAGGATAAAGAATGAAAGGTATTACATACTCATGTGCATGGATGTACCCACGTTACTTTATGCAGTGGATCAATAAGATTGTGAAATACATAGACACTGAGGCAATCAGAGAAAACATAACAGTCAAACATGTAAACAAAACAAGTTTAATAAGGAGTTCACCCAATGCTCCTGGGCTACGTCTCTTGGTCCAGCCTTTCAGTGGTGGCCTCTCTATTATGTTTTCAAGCAGATTTTTACAACAGTGAGCTTGATTTGAGTCTCACTAACAGAGTAAAGTCAGTAGGAATGGAGTGCACAGACTCTCCTTACTAAAAAACAATGTAAACTTTGAAACGGGAACTATAAACTCAAAACGAGAACTCTGCCCAAAAAACCCCAAAAAAACATGAAAAACAGTGCTAAAAATGAAAAGTGTGTATACTAGAATGATGGTTTTTTTTTTAGGGTCAATTTTGAACATGTTTTGAAAATGGCAGTGAGAAAGAATTTTTTGTGCAATAATTGTGCAAAAAACAACCTGAAAATGAAAAGTGCTAATAATGGAACGATGAGATTTTTTTTTAGGTTCAATTTCCAGCACTTTAAAAAATGCCAGTAAAACCGAATTTTTATGTGCAAAAAACACCCTCAAAACAAAAAGTGTTGATGCTCGAATAACACTTTTTCTTTTCTTTTTTGGGTAAATTTTCAACATTTTGAAATAATGGTGTAAAAGATTTTGTTATGACTCCAAAAAACATTAAAATTTGAAAA